>JAPMLY010001084.1:0-17500 GCA_026401115.1 Tetraselmis chui | reverse complement strand
GGGGAGGGTGCAAGTAGAGGCGAAGGTGGTGTGTATTTAGGGTCGTGCGTGGAGGCGATGTGCGGATGCGCGGCGGGATGTCGTGCGGGACTTGATGCGGTATATGAGTAGGAGATATGTAGCCATTGGACAGTATGTGTATGGAGTTGTGCAAGAATGCGAGACGTGTCGAGGCGTGCTTTGGAGACGAGTTTATCAGGAGGGTCGGTGCGGGCTGTGAGAAGGGAGGTGAGACTCGTGATGGTGGAGGAGTGCGGTGTACCTGTGCGGCTCATGACGATGGGGAGGATGTCGACCACTGTGCCCGGCCAGTGGTTTCTGATGGCGTTAGCGAGGGGTGTGTATTTGGCACGAATGAGGTCAGCTGTGTGGGAGAGGTTGTTGTCTGTGCAGTACTTCCATTCCCCTATTTGAATCTTTTTTATGGATGCGTAACGTCGGCGACCGTTGGAGTGACCAACGAATCGGGGTTCGAGGATGCGGATGAAGTCAGGTTTGTGTGCATGGGGACGAAGCGGAGGGGGGAGAATTTCAGGGGGGAGGATGGCGGGGCATGAGGTTAGGGAGTCCGGCGAGAGACCTTCGTCAGCGGCTACAAGTCGGGTGGGCATGTGGTTGGGGTGAGGTGGGTGGCAGTCAAGTGGAGTGTGGGCAGGGGTGGGGGAAGCAAACGATTTTATGGGTTTGTTACCGAAGTCTGCGGTGATGGTTTCCCAGCGTCCTCCGTTGTGACGTTCCAGTAGGGAGAGTAGGAGTTGCAGAGCGTTGTTGTGTCGGTCCTGTCTTAGACCAGACATAGAGGGGCAGTTACCGGCCATGTGACCGTTGCTAGTGAATTGGCCACATAGGGGGCAGCGTAGGGAGGGGTTGTGAGTAAGTAGGCGGGTGTTGTGGACGCCCCACATGAATTCTTGCTTGTGTGTGAACTGGATATTTGTGAGGGTTGAGTGTTTTTTGTGGTAAGAGAAATCGGCGCCGTCCTTCGCGGCGCGGGCGAGGAGGGCTCCGTGTTTGGTTGTTTGCGAAAGAGGAGTGTGTGTGTGTTTGGTGCTGTAGGTGTGTGCGTCGGTTTTGAGGTTGGTGTATCTATAGGGTATGGGTTCCCCTAGGGTTTGTGGGATGAGGGTGTATGGCCATGTCCAGTGGCCTATCGTGACCTCTGAACCTGTGGTGTATGTAGTGTCGGGTGGGTGACCATCCGCGACGAGGTTGGCGAGGGTGTCTGCGAGGTCGTTGCCTCGGGAATGGTTGTGGGCTTTGATTTTGCCGAGGTGTGTACGGATGCCTGCGTCGCAGCGGGTTTTAAGGGTGTGTGTGATGGATAAGAGGGTGTCGCGGTGAATGTTGTGGCGGTAAGCGGAAGGGCAGTTTAAGTAACCTTGTATGAGGCGGAGGGAGCACGCACTGTCTGTGAGGAGGTGGGTGCGGCCAAGTTGGAGGCCTATATCTATGCCAGCTAATTCAGCGCGATTTATTGTATGTGAGGGAGGGGTAGAGGTCACCATGATTTTGATTTTGGTGTCCGAGGCGGGGTGGGTAGCTGCTGCTCCGAGGGGGGACGAGCTTCCTTTTTTCGAGCCGTCTGTGTATACAAAGTCCTGCCAGTTCCAAGCAGGGGTGCCTCTGGTGGGGGGGTACGTTAGATGCACGCGGTCCGGGAGGGGGTATGTGAGGGGGTGAGTTGGGTTTGGGGGGCGGTGGTATATACCCGCTGAGTGGGGTGAGTAGGTGCCAAAGACGTGTGGAGGAGGGGGGGTGATGATGGGGTTGGGGAGGTGAGTGTCGTAGATAGATTCGAGAGTGTTGTGAAGTGCGGTCATGGCTGTGGGTGATGGGAGGGTGGAGAGTGCGAGGGGGTTGGCGACGAGGTATATGTCGACCATCCATCGTGTGCCGAATGGGGTAGGGGTGGGGTTGCCAGTGTGTTGGTCGGGGGGTAGGAAGGTGTTTGCGTCATTGGGGAGGGTGTAAAGGTGGTGGGTGTATGGGGAGTTGATGTATTTGGAGTGGCGGTAGGGTGTGTGTTCCCATCGGGGGAGGATGAGGATGGTTGCGCTGGGTGTGTGAGGGGCTGTGAGGTGTGCGCTGGTGATTGCGTGTTCCATGGCTCGTCTCATGCATTCGTGGTCGTATTCGGGGTTGGCTATGTTGGTGCCTTGCCAGGTGTGCGGGGCATTGCTGCCGCTAGATGAGAAGACGATATCTTCGGGGTAGAGGGAGTGGTAGGTGTGGGAGTGAAGGGATTTATTGAGGGGGTCGGAGTAGAGTTCTGTCTGGATGCGGAATGTGTGACGGAGAGCTGTGAGTAGGTCTTCTCTAGTGGCCCATCTATTACGGGTGGTGGTGGCGGGTGTGGGTGAGTGGATTTCTGAGCGGGAACCTAGGCGGGTGAGGAGGTGGTAGACCTCCTCTTCGAACGTATGCTGCGAGAGGTCGGGGCGAAAGAGTTGGTAGAGGTGGCGGACGCGGGGGCCGTTAAGGGTGGTGACCGCGCGGCCGTCGGGAGTGCAGAGTATGGTGGTGTCGTGGAGTGATGGGTGTGCGTGGATAGCGAATTTACCGGTAGGGAGCATGTCGAGGTCGGGGTTGATGGGGTCATGGTTGAATGTGATTAGGGGGTGTGACCACGGAGGGGGTCCGGGTTCTGGCAAAATGGGTGTGGTGGAGGGGACATAGCCTGAGTTAAATGCGGTGAGGGCGGTGGGGCCGGAGGGGGTCTCACTGATGGTGTCGTGGAGTTGTAGGCATGGGGCCCACTGCACTTCGTGGAGGTGGGTGAGGTCGTGTTGTTGGCCGCGAGCACACCACTCGCACTGCCATGTGGCGGGTCCCTGAGCTGGGCGGCATTGGGAGTGTATGGCAAAGTGCGGGCATGTGCAGCAGGTGGAGGAGGGTTCTATGTGCAGGGGGTCATGACAGATGGAGCAGGCGGTGGGGGAGGGGGAGGGGAGGCATACCGATGTGGGAGTGGAGGAGATGAGGCGGAAGCCGTCGTCGAGTTGTAACTGAATGTCCCATTCCGTGAGGTGTTCCGGGGCCCATTCAACCATGTACTGCGTTTGGCCGTATTCTGTGTCCTTGTGTTTGGAAATGATGCGTGTTACGTCGCAGGGGGGGTAGTGGTGGTCTGAGGGGGTGAGGTATTCTGTGTCTAAGTGTGTGGTGGGTGCGGTGGGGGTGGGGTGAGTGGTGCGGGGGGTGTAGATGCCGGATGAGAGGGTGGGGGGTGAGCGGGGGAGGTGAGGGGAGAGGAGGGGAATCCATGAGGGGTGTATAGTGGTGGGGGGGGATGCTTGGTTGGTAGTGAGGCTTGTGATGGGGAGGCGGTTGTGGATAGTATCGAGGGGTTCAGTGAGGATTGCGGCGAGGAGGCGGATGGGAACTGAGAGTGGGGTGGTGGACCCCGTGAGTGTGGTGATGGATTTGCATGATTTGAGGATGAAGGAGGATGAGGTGGCTCTGAGGAGGACTTGTGGCCACGAGGTGATGTTACTTTTCCAGAGGGGGGTGAGGCGGGGTAGGAGGGAGGCGTGTGTTTTGCGGGGAGAGAAATCGCAGTAGGCTTGTTTATATGTGTGAGGGTCGGTGATGTGTGTGGCTTTGTCCCGGAGTGAGGCGAGGAGGGCGTTGTCTTGAGTGGTGAAGTGGGCGCGGATTGTGGAGGCGATAGGGTTGGTGAGGGAGAGTGGAGGGATGTTGTGGAATAGGGTGCCCGCATCGCGTTGAGCTCTGACTAAGCACTTGAGTGTAGGTGGGGTGTAACAGGTTGACATGATGGATTCCGAGGGCCAGTGGGAGTACGTGGTGGATAGGGTGCGTATGTGTGCGCGGGCCATGTGGCCTCTGTAGCCTGAGTTGTTCATGATTTTATGTAGGTGGCAAACTGTGAGTTGTGCGGCGTGGGCTTTGAGGGAGGGGAGGCCGTATCCTAGGTCTGAGGTAGGGCGGTGGAGGGCGGTGCGGGGAAGGTTACGTACCGAGGAGACGGCGGAGCGGAGTGCGCGGCAGATTTGTCCTTCGAGAGTGTCGAGTTGGGAGTCGGTGAAGAGGCCGAGCTGGAGGGTGAAATGCTTTCCGATGAGGAGTCCACGGATGACCCTGATTCTGCGGGATTGTGTTAGTGGGGAGGTGGAAAGGGTGGTGATGAGGGATGCAGTGGTACGTTTGAGTTCTTGCCAGTGTTTGGTGAAGTTGAGGGAGGTGTTTAGTTCTACCCCTAGGACACGGTATGTGTCCTTGGGGCCAATGGAGGGGATGGGGGCCGGGGTGGAGTTTAGGGAGATGAACTGAGTTTGCAGGCGGGATGCGAGGAGGGTAGTGTTGGCGAGGGTGAGGGCGTTGCCTGTGCGCCAGAGCGCGCCGGTGATGCAGCATTTGCGGATGTTGACGGTCATGCCCGTGTAGGCGCTGAAGAGGGAGAGTTTTCTGAGCTGGATGGTCATGTTGGGGGTCGAGCCCGTGGCGAGGCTGAGGTCGTCGGCGAATCCGTGTCCTGGGTATGTGGCTGTGGGTTCTGTGGGGTCGACGTTAGTAGCGGGGGGGCCTGGGCGGTAGCCCCGGCTTCCCACCGTGAGCCAGCGAAGAAAGGGTTCAAGGAAGAGGGTGAATAGAAAGGGGGAGAGGGTGTCGCCCTGGAGGGTTCCGCGATTAATGTCTATAGAAGGGGTGGGGCCATGTGGTGTAATATAGTCTGTTGTTGAGACCCCGTAGAGGTGTTCGCATGTGTCGACAAAGGTGGGGGGCATACCGAGTTGACGCATGTGTTTGAACATGATACGGTGGTCCGCGGCGTTGAAGGCGCCTTTGAAATCTGCGTACATGACGTAGATGTCTTTGTTGTGGAGTTTCGCGTCCTCCATTGTCATAATGAGGGAGGAGAGGGCGTCGTGGATACTGCGGTGTTGTCGGAATCCGTCCTGTTGGTCACTGAGAATGCCGTGGGTTTCGGCGTACTTCGAGCCTGCGTCTTTGATTAGTGCTGTCCATAGTTTAAGGAGGTTGTTCATGAGGGCGATAGGGCGGTAGTTATCAAGGAGGGAGGGGTCGCCTTTTTTATGTAGGAGGCATGTTGTGCTGTGGCACCAATCTGGAGGGGTGTAGGATTTGTGTGCTAGGAGGGAGAGGAGAGAGAAGAGGGCGGAGCGGGTCGCCGGTGGTAGGAATTTGATTATTTCATTGGGGATACCGTCGGGGCCGGGGGCTTTGCCGGTGCCTAGGGAGTTGAGTGTTTTATCGAAAGTGTCGCGGGTAATCATGTCGGCAAGGGTGAGAGAGGGGTCACCGCGGGGTTCGATGGTAAAGTTGTCGGGGTTGTCGGGGAGTTCCCAAGGGGGGGTGGGTAGTTCGTGTGGGGTGGCGCAGCCGAGTTCGGTGGCGAAGTGAGAGTGTACCGCATCAATGACGGCGGAGGGTGAGGATGCGGTGGTTTTATCGGGTTTGGTAATGCGGTGGAGGGTGGAGGCGGAGCCGGCGGGGGGTAGGAGGCCGCTTTTAATTTTCAATCGGCGGTGGGAGAGTTTGGGGCAGGAGTCGTAGGCCGCATTGACTCGAGTTTTTATTGTATTTATCTTATCCGTTGTGGTGGCGTGAAGGAGCTGGCGTATGCGTGCTTGGCACTGTTGTTTGATGGCGTCAGGGGAGAGATATTCAGTTGTGTGTAAGAGGGCTTGGGCGACGGGGAGGGGGCCGTAGTTTTTACTGCATTTACGGAGTTTGAGGATGTGAATGCGTTTTCTTTGGTAACCAAGTAGGGTCAAGGGACGCTTGGGGTGGTCGGGGTTTCTTGTCAGGGAGGAGGGGCCAGATTGTGGCTGCGTGGTCCATGTGTTGGGAGAGGAGTGTGGTGAATTGTGAGGCTAGGGTGTCGAGGGTGTCGGGGGAGGCCGAAGTGTGTGAGGTGTTGAGTATTTCTGCGTGTAGGGCGGCCGTTTGGTTGATGAGGTCGGGGGTGCTGGTTTGGTATGTTGTAATGTGGTTGGGTGTGAGGGGAAGTCGAAAGTTGAGTTTGCGCGTTGTGTGATGTGTGTGGGGGTGGGTATGGGGAGGGGGGGGATGAGCCATGAGGGAGGAAGGGGCGGGGATGACGAGGTGGATTGCAGAGTGGTCAGTAAAGTGGGAGGGGGAGGGGAATATCGAGCAAGAGGATGGTGGGAGGGTGATAGGTGAAGGGGCTGTGGTGAGCCAGTGGTCAAGGCAGCCTCCGCTTCGTGGGAAGGTGGGGATGGGGTCGTGGAGGGGGTGGAGGTGGGTTTTGAGTAGGGAGGTGAAGGCGGGTTGTCCTGTACCTGTGTCGGTGGTGGATTGGAAGTCCCCTCCCCAGAGGGTGCGGTGGTGCGGGTGGTCGTCCGCTAGGCGGAGGCCCCAGGCTGCAACCTCCGCGTAGAGGCGGGTCAGTTGGGGGGTGGAGAGCTGGGGCATATAAGTGCCGATAAGGAGGTAAGGGGTGCCTGAGTGGGGAACGATTTTTAGTCCGGCTATATGGGGGATGAGGTGGGGGGGCGGAGTTAGCACAGTGGCAGACTGGAAAGAGGCTCTGCGGACCGCGAAGAGAACGCCTGCGTTGGGTAGGGGCACAGTTGAGTAGCAAGGTCGGGAGCTTTTGAGGTGGTATTGGGGGAGGGCTATGCGCCAGCGCGATTTGTGGGTGTCGTGGTTGGTTTCGGTGAGGATAAGAATGTCCGGACGGTGTGAGGTGGAGAGGTGTTCAACATCCATGATGGAGGTGTGGAGTCCGCGGGTGTTGAGGTTGATGAAGTGTAATGGTTGGGATGTGTGGTGAGGGAGGATGGGGGAGGGGAGGGAGGCGGGGATGCGGGGGGGGTCATCGGGGGGGCGTTCGACGGGTGGAGGTTGGAAGGGAGGGGGGATGGGAGGGGGTGAGGGGAGGGGGTGTGCAGGGGGAGGGAGTGGAGGGGGAGAGGGTGGCGTGGGGGGTTGTAAAGCGGTGAGGAGGTGGTGGCGTCCCTGTGGGAGGGGGGCGGAGCGGAAGGTGTGGTTCCAGAGGAGAGTGTGGAGGGAGTATACGGAGGACCGGGGGTCAAAGGAGGGGGGGTTGTAGTGTTGGTCCGGGGGGGCTGTGGCGATGAAGTAGGTGTGGAGGAGGGCGTGGGTGCCGCACGACCATGCTCTGTCGGAGTCGTTTTGGCGAGGCGGGTTGAGGGATTGGAGGGTGCCGACGGGAGGGGGGGGAGAGGAGTTCCAGTCGGAGAGGAGGTTGAGAGAGCGAGCGAGGAGGTCGGGTGGGGGGGGGGGTGATGTAGAGAGTCTATCCAGGTAGCGGAGGAGTGAGTAATGTGGAGGAGGCCGAAGTGAGAGTTTTGCCATGTGAGGACGAGGAGAGAGTGGTTGGGCCTCCCCGGACGGGGGGGGAAGCCGCGGTTGGCGAGGTTTGTCCAGTGGCTGGGGTATTGGGAGTTGTGGAAGTGGTTATCTACTTCGTTGTTGGTGATAACTGTGTATGAGGCGGCGGGAGTCGAGTGGAGTTTGGTTATTGCGGAAGCGAGGCAGGAAAGGTTGGAGAGGTCCTGGTATTGACCCCATTGGAAGGAGAGGGCAGCAGAGGTATCGAGGTAGCCGATGGGGGTGGGGAGGCCGTATTCAAGGTTTAAATCGAATAGAAAGTTATGCATCGTTGTGCAGCAGGTGCGGGGGTTAAAGTGGGCCGGGAGATTGAAGCGAGTCACTGTGTTTACAGTATGTCTGCGGATGCCGGGTTGGGGAGTGTGGAGGGGGGTGTGGGGTCTAACCTCGGGTTCGTCCTGGGGGGACCTAATGATGATAGTCGGCCTGTTGGCCGGGGGTGACCTGTGGTGGGGACTGGCACTGGGGGAGGCGGTGTTGGCCGGTTGGGTGCCTGAGGGCTCCGAGTCGTCCTCCGGTTGGTCTGAGTAGCCGTCGAGGTCGAGTTCTTCTTCTTCAGGAGAGCCGGTTGGAAGGGGGAGGTGGGCTGGGTCAACAGGGTGAAGGGGGGTATTCGTGGTGAAGGGGGGGTTGTGGTCGGGAAGGAGTGGGGGAGAAGGGAGGGCATGTTGGTGAGTGAGGGAGGGGTGCGGGGGGGCGCGGGTTGGGGGGGACGGGGAGGGTTGCTTGCGGGAGGGACGAGAGGGCTTGGTAACTCCTGTTGGGGGTGCGGGTCGGAGTGAGGGGTCCGTGGGGGGGCGAGGGCGGGGAGGGGAGGCTGCTGATGAGAGCGGTGTTGGGGAGGAAGGGGTGGGGTGTTGGGGACGGGTAGGAGGGGGGGCGATGGTATAAGTAGGGTTGGGGAGGTTGGGGAGGTGGGTGGGAGGTTGAGTGGGGGGGGGGGTGGGGGTGGTGAGGTGGAGGAGTCCATGGGTCCGGAGGAGTCTTCTGTGAGAGTGGGGAGAGGGAAAGGGTGGAGAGTGGTCGGAGGAATCGTGGGGGGGGCTGGGGGGTAGGGGGGGGGGTGGCCGTGGTAGGAGGAGGTGGAGGCGGGTTGTGAGGCGGTGGGTTGGTGGAGGGGCCATGCGGTATGGGATGTGGGGGCCGGGGTGGTGGAAAGTTGTATTTCTGGGAGGGAGGAGAGGTCGAGGGGTAGGTCAACGTCTTCCTGCATTTGGAAGTCAGAGGGGTCCAGGTCCCATTGGCTGGGAATGTGGTTGTCTGTGAGGTGGCGGGACCATTGGAGGAGAAGGGCGGGGGGGTTGCGGTGTAGAGTGTTTCTTTTTGTGATGGTGAGAGGGGGTGGAGAGGGGGGGGTGGTGAAAATGGGGTCTGCGAGACGGGCTTTTCCGAATGTGGAGTAGTGGTGGGGAGTGATGTTGAGGGTGCAGGAGGATTGAGTGCGAGCGCCTCTGTGGGTGTATGTGTGGGTCAGTGGGACAGTGATTGTGCCGTTGGTTGAGATGAGGATGCAGTACATTTCAGGGCTGAGGGAGATTTGTATGCTGGTGGTGATGGTGGGGGAGTTGGAGGGGTGTGAGCGAAAGTATGAGCCATCCGGGAACTTTTTCAGGGTTGTGTAGTGATAGAGGCTGGGGGGGTGTTGGGGGGGGGGTGGTTGTGGGGGTGTTGTGTGTGAGGTATTCGGTGGCCGTTTGGGACAGGAGGGTGTGCAGCCAGTGTGACGGGGGAATGGTGCCGTCGGGATTTATGCTTGGGAGGGAGAGAGAGTGGCGGGACTGTATAAGGACTGTGGTGAGGCATGTGTCGGCCCAGGATATGCCAGGAACAAGGCCAGAGACGGGGGGGGGTGTGATGGTGATGGTGTGAAGGTGATTGTCAGGGGGTACGGTTTCAGGGGGTGAAAATGAAAAAATGGGATGGGATACAGGGCCGGATTGTGAATGGATGGGATTCTTGGGCAGGTGGAGGATATTTACCCAGAATGAGGAGGGGTCGGCCTCGATCGGGGTTGGGGTGTCCAGCGGTTGGATGGCGTCCGCAAATTGAAGGATGAACTGCGCTTGTTCTGGGAGGTCTTCTAGTCTGCATTGTGGGTGAGTTGAGGGGGCTGATCCTGTTGAGGTGAGAGCCGTTGTGAGGAGAGTCCGACCGTTATATATGAGGTGGGGATAGCCAGGCAGACTTCCTGGAAGCCCGAATGGAGCTCGACCGGTAGGGGGGTGTTGTCGTCGCATTTCGGGGCGGTGGGGTGGTGTGTGCGAGAGGAGTTCGCCGACCAGCGCGTGTGGTGGATGAGTTCCCTTCCGATTATATTTTTGATACGGTTGGGGAGATCGGTGAGGGAGTTAACGCATTCGAGGAGCCAGCGACGGGCCACCGAGCAAGCGGATGCGATCGGGTCGGGGTGTGACGGGTCCGGCATGAAGACTCCATGGAGCCAGAAGCGGGCCAGGTGAGGGGGGGTGGTGGAGTACTGGCTTGTAAGGAGGAGCGTGTCGATCATTCTGGTGGAGAAGTCGTCGGCCTGTCCGGGGTTTTCAGTTGACCGCGGGATGGACAGGACAAGGGGGGTTTGGAGTCCGCGACGGAGTGGGAGGGGGTCCATAGGTGTGCCCAGTATCTGTTGGGGGTGGGGAAGTTGAGAGGTTGAGAGGAACGGGGTCAGCGGGTGACCCGCGAGTTTGTTCCTGGGGTGGTATAAGTCCGTGAAGCGGCCATGTTGCGGGGGATCCCTCACAAGCACTTGCTTGTAGGTGGGGGGGGGGGGGTGGGGGTTGAAGACATGGCAGTCGAGCAGGATGTCGAGTGTGGAAGATAGGTAGTGGATGTGTGTGTGGCTTTTGGAGACGAAGATTGAGAGTAGTGCGCGTGTTGGCGGCACGCGACCAGGCCTGATGGGACCTGGGTTTGATGGATGTAGGCGGCGGACAGGGACGTCCGGACGCTCGGAGGGGCGCGATAGAGCGCGCCGGCCGCCGGGAAAGAAGGGTTTTGTAAGCGATGCGTATCGCGAGGGTTCCGCAGTACTTTGACGGGTACATGTGTGGTTTTCGAAGTGGATGGCGCGATAGCTGTCGGGGGGATAAAATTCAAATCCCTGGAAGCTGCGCCTTTGAGTGTGTACCGTCTGGTGTCGCTACGGATCCACTGACCATTTTGAGCCAGGCTCGGTTGGGGAGAGGTGAATGGTACACGCTGTTCAGCGGCCCTGTCCACCAGTCTTGCGCTCGATGGGAGGCCAGGCCCAGAGCGAAGACGATCGGCGTTGCTCATTCGAGCTACCGATCCATCCCCGTTTTTTGAGGTTCAGTAGTACTTTAGTAGTACTTTGGATCTTTTTACTGTCTTTAGTGACGGTAGGATGTCTTTTCGGAGGGAGCAATTGGCATGCGAGAAGACGTCACCCTTGCCCTAGAAAGCACATGTGATAGAGAATTTCGTAACGTTGACGGTCATTCCGGTGTATACTCGCTAGAGTGCGACAATTTCCGTAGTTGGGCATACATGTTGGTGGGGGAGCCCGTGGCGATGTTGAGGTCATTAGCGAAACCATGTCCGGGGTACGCTTCCACTGATTCGGCTGGGTTGGCGTTCGACTTAGAGGCTCGTGGTCGGTAGCATCGACTGCCGACCGTCAACCGGCGATGGAATGGTTCAATTAGGATAGAGAGTAAGAAGAAAATGAGAGAGGGTGTCACCCTATAGTGTACCGCTATTAATTTGTATATGGACGGATTGATGGAGCCGTTGGTGGCGAAATAGCTCGTAGTTGAGACGCCGTATTATTGCTCGCATGTGTCAGCACACGGTGGTAAACCAACCGAATTGTCGCATGTGTTTGAACATGATGCGGTAGTCGGTGGCGTTGAAGGCGCCCTTGAAGCTCACGTATATCATGTAGATGTCTTTGTTGTAAATTTTGGTGTCCTCCATCATGATGACGAGGGAAGCAAGGGCTTCGGGGTTGCCGCGGAGGAGGTGGAGTCATTGAAATTTGAAATTGAAATTGTTTACAACATGTACCGTATGCGCCGGTTTACACCAAATACCGTATGCGCCGGTTGCTGTCTCTCGCCCCCCCCAACTATGCCATACATGGAACTTACAAGTCAGGGCTAGACCGTTAGCCTCCTTTATCCAACTTCTCCAGGAGTGTTCGGGGGTTTTACTCCCCCCCGGGGAGGTTGTGGAGTCACTCTTGTTGTTCGATGATAACACCGTGCTCTTCTCCGTGTTAGGATCATGCGTCTTTGATGAGGGCGGTCCGGAGTTCAAGAAAGTTGTTCATGAGAGCAATTGGGCGGTAGTTGTTGGTTGGGGAGGGGTCCCCTTATTATTATGGCATGTGGTACTAGGCATGTTCTAAGCATGCATTACGGAATGTGGTATTAGGCATGTGGTGCTTTGGCAGCAGTCCGCGGAGGAGTCCGGCCGTAGGGGTGTATGCTTTGTGGGCGAGTAGGGAGAGGAGAGAGAAAAGGGCCGAGTGAGCGGCATGAGGGAGGAATTTAATGATTTCGATGGGGATACCATCAAGGGCAAGGGGGTTTGCCGGATCATAGGGAGTGGACGGTGTTATCGAACGCTTCGCGGGATATTACATTGGCAAGTGTGAGAGTGGGGTCGCCGAGGGGGGGATGACGAACGAGTTCCCCATTGTCGGGATGTTCCCACGGCTGGAGGGGGAGGTCGGTGAGTGTAGCGCGGGAGAGCTCTTTATCGAATTGGGAGTGGACCGCGTCGATGACTACCGCGGGGGAGTCCACAACGCGGTTGTCCGGGCGGGCGACCTTGACGAGGTTAGCAAGATGCGCGGTTTTAATAATGGGGAAGAGGCCCCCTATTCTAAGCGACCGGTGGTGCAACTTCGGAATCACAAAGCAGTCAATCAAAAACAAAAGTCAAGGACCCACACCACTGCCCGACTCACGACCAACAATTGGGGGCCAAGAGTTGGTTTAAACATAACATAACCCGACTTGCCCATTACTCCCGTACAACCACCCTTATTGACCCAAGCGCTAGTGCGCTCCGTAGCCGGCAGCTTTAATACACGGGGCTTCCCGTGTTAGATTGAGGCATCACCGAGACACTTATCGCATTCGGCTATCTCAACAACGCGGTCATCAGCATATCTATAGGGGCTAATCTATTCAGCCTCGCTCGAAAAAAAAAGTGATAGTGTTTATGAGGATAAGTGAAGGTCATGTCGCAGGGGGAATTGCCTCACATGGTGCAATGTGTGAAGCAAGTCTATACTCAAGTATATTGTTAGTCTTTATTGCGCTTACATGTCTGTCAGTCTCATATCATCAGCTTGATTGGTTTCGGTGTGCCCAATACAATTTCAAGGTTTTGGACAACAGTGGTTGATATGATATTCCCAATTTCATTGATTGAGAATGGATCAGCGACATATTTTATCTCAATCAAGTACGGGTGCCACACAATGGTACAGATGGATTCGTGTATCACTCCTGCGTATCGCGTGAGAGTTGTGATGATGATTTGATTGTGTAGGCGAATTCTCATAAGCTACCAGTTTTGCTTACAGAAATTCGTGCACACGAAGGTTCTCACCAATGACACACAGTTATTGACATTTTGTTTCCGGATTACAGGCGCCCGTGTCTTGGGCTAACCCATCGTTACCCATGGATCCCGAGCCCGTATTCTCGTTACCGGGCCGCAGCTTACGAGCAACGCTAGTTTAGGCCATATATAGACTCACCGGGGTCGGGGCGCCTGTTGCGTGGGTCACGGAAGCCACCTCCCGAAGGCGGAGAACGCCTCGGGAAGCTGCGGGACTGTAAGCCCTACAGAACAGAACAGTAAATATAGAAACCCAATTAGCACAAATACCTGCAGCACAACGTACCTAAAAAAATTTCATTTTTTAAAATTGCAAAATCCAGTTGTCCAATGTATAGCGTTTTGCATGCAACCAATAAACATTCAAAGGTTTCTCACACTACTAAGAAACCTCCCGAGACCATATATATATATATATATATATTATATTATTGTATTGTTTTGTATTTGTGTGTTTGTCGCACTGTTGCTATGTACATACATAATTTGCAATATCCGAAATATCAGCACATGCGATATTTTGTTTAAAACAAATGTGTATACCAAGGAGTCGGGGCCGTACCGCAGCCTCGCTGGTTTCGCCTAAGTCGGTGACGCTCATACTGAGACTCTCACGCTGAGGCGAGGGCGTCTCTGGGGAAAAGTCGTATCTGCGACGTGGTTTGCTTGGCGTGGTAAAGGACGCGATTCCGTCGTGCACCTCCCACCTGCCCGACAGTACATTAAAAGTTCAATTGTAAATAACAACAACCCCTCGATCAACATTGACCGGTCCAAGACAGGCAGGCCGCAGGACCACATTCGGAACAGGTATCCACGAAACATTCACGACAAGCGTGAAGTATCATGTTTTCCCCCGTTGGCTTAATATTCACGGCATGACTAAATGTAGACATCGGGCTCGGTCGGAAGATATAGAAGAAATCGAAACAATTTCATTCGGCAGTTTGAATGTGACGTGTTTTAGGGGCATACCTATTGCTGGCACTCGAGATTTTCCGGACAATTGGCGACGCAGGTCGCCGGGAAGGCGCCGTTTGCGGCCGACTGCCGCGAGGTCGCTCGCCACCACTAGCCTCGCGGCTCGGTGGCTCCCACTCTGCAAGAAAATGAGTTACGGGACAAGGAAAAGAGTTACAGGACGGAAAAGAAATCAGCTAATAATAATAGTAATTGCCTATCATCTACCAACAATATCGCAATAGTATTTCTTGTGCGGAAACCAATTCGAGCACACGCATAAATTGGTAAATAGTTAGTTCAGTACCAATCTATGGACCCATCCAAGAGATCTTAAAGAGAGTCGACAAATTTGAAAAGAGAGGCGACTAAAACAATACTACGATGTCGGGTTGCGGACACTAGATGTCGGCTCACATGATACTACGATAAAAGTAGGGTTGGAGACATTCAACACTTTAATAAGTGTCAACAGCAGGATGGTATCAAGTGGACACAACAGTAGAATAGCCACATTCTCTCCATGCGGCATAAGCCGCTCCGAGTGAGCGGGAATATCCTACGCGAATCGTGGACTAGAGACCCGCGACGGCGCAACATTGCAGGACAATTTACAATTTTAATTCAATGCATGCAATGCAATAGGTTGCCGATAAACAATTTCCGAATGAAATACACAGCGCCAAGTAATGAAACATACAAACTTTAACGTTTAATTCATTCCACAAATGCCAACTATACTCGTACTTTTTGCATGTGCTTATCCGAGAAAGTAATGGGGGCGGGAGGATACGCAGTGGGAGCGGGAGGGAGGAAGTAGGTTGGGCACCTGTCCGCTCTGGAGAGGGCGACTCGGGAAAGAACGGAGCCGAGATGGGCAACGATCGCGACGGCGGGCTCCGATTTGCGGTGCTGCTGGTGGGTTGCGCGCTTCGAGGGCGCCGATTAGCTCGCCTCGCGGACGGGGACCTGCGCACCGTCGTTCGTGGGGTAGTGCCGTCCGCCGAGACGCCGGCTGCGACTCGCCTGGCGCGCTCCTGGCGCCAGTTTTCGCGGTTGCGCTTCTCGACCAACACCTGACGAAACACAAACACATAGGGCCTCAGCAGACAAAGACCACTTCTGGGGAGCTCCAATTTAAAAAAATCAAAATCATGTACAACATAAACTAATGATTCTTAAAAAAAGACACACTGTAGTACGTTCCCCCAATACCAATTGTGAATTGAGATTTTATGTTGACCTACACTTACGGTAATTTTCGAAACTCTGGACTTGTTGAAATTAATTAGCATAAACCACATCGGGCACGTGTTGAACGGTTGTGTTTAATGTACTTGCTGCTGCCCACCAGTGAGAAATATGGATTATGTAAACAAATTCGTCGACATATCGACAGAAGGGAGCGGACGTACCCTTCCGCCGTACTGTTTCTCGAACACAGCCATTTTCTCGTACTCCTCCTCTAGTTTTGCTTTGCAGGCGGCCACGGCGCCTGTATCCACGTACTCCGCGGCCGCCTTAGCCGCGCCCATGTCGAAGCTGCTGAAGCGCCCCGCCGTCACCGCGCAGACCTGCCGAACCGAAAATTTACATACACACCTCAAAACACAGCTCCGCGTACATCGATAGTATAATAATGAGCCAAAAGTCAGAATAGTCCGTGAATCGGCAGAACACGTCAATGGTACACCTTGAATAACGAAGTTCCCGTGACATATGAATTGGAATTTACTTGACCTCGTTTCACTAAAACTGTCTCATGCCTTGGTGAAATCTGCATTAATACTCCAATACGCAATCACAATGTATTATTGTCTTGCGTGTTATGTTTCGAATCTTGAACCTTGCATTACGTTTCATAAGCAGAATGTTTTTTCTGTAAACGAGTGACTTGGCTGTTTCATAACCAAGTGGCACGGACGATTTCACCGTGTTTCCAGTGCATTGAAAATTCTACGCGGATGGATCAGCATTTCGTGCGGATGATGACACCATAATTTGGTAGACGCGTATTCAAGGCACGTTTCCGTACCTGGGACATGAGCTCGCGCATTGCCGCTCCGTCTCCCAGGTCGGCTGTCACCGGGTCGGGGGTGTCGTTCGAGGTGAGGCCGCCCCCGTTAGGGTCGTTTGGGTCGTAGCCATCCTTGGACGGCCCTGCGTCGCCGCCGTGATTCGCGACTCCCCACACCGATTGGAGATCCACAAACTCGGCACCGCCACGTAGGATCGCGTTGCAAAATTCATCGCGGCTGATACGACCGTCCTGGTTTACGTCGACTGCCCAGAAAGCCTCCGTCAGGTCGTCCAGCTCCATGCGATTCGCGGACGGGAATAGGCTGAAGAGCATTCGCCGGACGCAGGGTCGATCCATGAACCCGGTGCGCGAAGTTTCGAAGTGCAGGAACAGCTCTTTCGCCGTCTTGTTCTTTCTCACCTGCGGAGCGCACCAAGTTCGAAATGCGTTAAATAACAAGATAATGCTGGTACCATGTATTTCACATTGCAATTACTAGCGAAAAATTTCATGCAACTTCTTCTGTCGGTATATTTGCAGAATGTAATTATCGCAAACAGCACTCGTTATTTCAATGAAAACGCAAACACGAAGCCATATCAACGCACGTGCAAAAATCACAAAACTCAAACTCTGCGGAGCCTCAGTTCAACGTGATCAATACGGGTAATTCCAATTATCATGAAAGGGTTTGCCTATTAGGACCTGCAAAGACATGCGAGCGGGCTTCGCGCTAAATCAACTCGAGACAGGCGCAGATCTAATTATTACGCAATGCCATTCATTAATAAACGACTTGAAATTAACTGTAATATCGTCTCAACTTGTTTTGGCAAATAGAAGTTCACATCTTTCTTGGAATATACGGAAAAAAAATCGTACAGAGCTGTGTGTGAAGGGAAGGGTTACCTGCACAAAGGCTATTTTTCGCAGGATGTCCACCAGCTCCAGCCCCTCGCGCGCCTTCATCGCCACGCCTGAACTTTTGCTGATGCGCATAGTCAGAACGAGCTCTTTGTAGCTGATCGTGTCTTCGCCGTTGTTGTCAAGCATGAGCTGTTGCAAAACGCCAGGCGCAAAATATGGACATCAGCAACAAAACCACTGAGCAAGTGGTCCTGAGCGCTGTCAGTGTCAGAAAGTTTTTAGGGCTGTTAGAGCGCATTGGTTTAGGGTTAAGCCCTAAGCCAATATCTACTATCATCAAATTTTCAGATATTTGCTATAAAGTGATTGAATCACTATTGTTGTCTACGTGGCGATCTTTCTAAAAAACGGTGGGTTGCTTCCATTTCAGAATATATTTCCTGTTGGGGAAGCTGTCTCAAGTATTGCTACTTGCCTCACAATCCACCCCCCCACTTAACCCTAAAGCCCTAAATCACCAATAAAACTTACAGCCCTAAAGCTCATCGTCGCGTTGTTGCCTTATTGCTGCATTGCCCACCACCCGAAAGTAAAGTTTGCAGTACCAAAATAACGGACTCGCCAAAAGTGGTTTGCTACAAGGCGCTCCCCAAAACAACCAACAACAATTAATCGCCTAAAGCCGACGTTAACATAGCC
>JAPMLY010001083.1:0-127394 GCA_026401115.1 Tetraselmis chui | reverse complement strand
GCGCGCGCGAGAGAGAGAGAGAGAGAGAGAGAGAGAGAGAGAGAGAGAGAGAGAGAGAGAGAGAGAGAGAGAGAGAGAGGGGAAAGAGAGAAGAGAGAGAGAGAGAGAGAGAGAGAGAGAGAGAGAGAGAGAGAGGGAGGGAGAGAGAAAGAGAGAGAGAGAGAGAGAGAGAGAGAGAGAGAGAGAGAGAGAGAGAGAGAGAGAGAGAGAGAGAGAGAGAGAGAAGAGAGAGAGAGAGAGAGAGAGAGAGAGAGAGAGAGAGAGAGGGAGGGAGAGAGAGAGAGAGAGAGAGAGAGAGAGAGAGAGAGAGAGAGAGAGAGAGAGAGAGAGAGAGAGAGAGAGAGAGAGAGAGAGAGAGAGAGAGAGAGAGAGAGAGAGAGAGAGAGAGAGATTTCGTTGTTTACTAGAGCACGCTTGCTATATTTCATTCCTCGCGGTTGTCGTTCTTAAGCATTCATCTGACTGTCCCATTGGATGAACTTGAGGGTCCGGTGCTCGCTAGGCTTAGGCATCTCTCTATGTTGGGGTTGGTATATGTCT
The DNA here is from genome assembly GCA_026401115.1 of Tetraselmis chui. Taxonomy (NCBI): domain Eukaryota; kingdom Viridiplantae; phylum Chlorophyta; class Chlorodendrophyceae; order Chlorodendrales; family Chlorodendraceae; genus Tetraselmis; species Tetraselmis chui. The sequence continues at coordinate 126,854 of JAPMLY010001083.1, read as the reverse complement.
TTATTACGGAACCCTCGTCCGTAGTTAGAGTCCGGGCCTGGTAGTATGTGTGTTTGCAAGTGAGTTGAACGAGGATAAACACCGGCAGACACTGTTTGGCACGTTCCTCGGTGTCTTTGACACAAGTTACCACCCACAGACACATATATTCACCCAAAAATGGCCACCCACAGACACTCTCACCCAATCACTCTCTCACCTACTCACTACGTAAATAGCATACACAACTCAATTACATTTTAGTTGGTTACCATTCACCCATTCGTCCAGTTGCGTGAATGGTGCCCCCTCTCCGATCTCGATGGGTATTTCCCATGAGCGATAAGTGCGGGTCATGGGCTGTTGAAGAAAGAAGGGTTGTCCAGGGTCTGGAAACTCGCTTGTACCGTTCATAGCCGAGCTCTCATGCCAAATTCAATTTGTCGATTTGTTGTCATTTACTGTCACATGTCTTTTTTCATAGAAATAATCGGATGAAACGGAATAAACACTGCATGGCCTGCTTTTGGTCTTATCTACGGGATGCAGCGCAGGCTGCTTCCGCAGTAGATGTTGTTCGTTCTTCCCCTCTTCTCATGCCTAGCGGGTCAGCAGTTTTACTTTCCCATTGCATTTGATTTGTCTACTTTGCTTGTTTTGTATTTTAATAAAAACATACAGCAGTTCATATTTGAAAAATGTCATATAATTATTTGTATATATTACCTACTTCGGGTCGCCTGGGCGAGCTCCGTGACAAGTTCCCTGAGCACTACGACGCAGTTTTCCGCGTCGCGGTCTGTCGCATCTTCGGCCTACCCTCATCTCGCATCCTCTCTTCTCTACGCTCCCCCACTGCTTGTGCTTCTTGCCATCTCTCGGTTCAAGCTATGCGGGGTGCGTTCTCGTCGGCGGGTGTTGACATGTCGGATGATGCGTGGGCCACTGCTTTTGCGGACCATTTTGCTCGTTGCGGCGGAGATGCTTCGGTCCACACCGCTCACTCTTGGTTGGTGACGGCCCTTGCGGAAATCATCTCCAAGGTTCGTGGCGCACTCGGGGTTGGCGTCGAGGTTCTCACAGATCCCACGATGTTAGTTCAACTCCCCAACGGCAACGACGGTCTCCCCGCGGATGTGGGTGTCTTGCACTATCACGGCATCCGAGGCTCAAAACTTGCCCTTGATGCCGTGGTTTCCGGTTTATTCGGCGTGTCTAGCCCCCCGTCACCCGAAGTCGCTCTCCGCCATGATGAGAAGACCAAGTTCGAGAAGTACTCGGAGGGGTTGAGGAGTCGCCCCGACATCCGCTTCATTCCCTTTGCAGTCACGGAATTTGGTACTCTTGGCGGCCACGCCACGGCTTTCATGACGGAGCTAGCCAAGCAGGCAGCCGCATCTAAAGGGATGCACGTGGGCAAGTTGTTGGCCTCCTGGCGTCGAAAGGTCTCTCTCGCCGTCCATGTTGCTCACGCGGACAATGTCTTGCGTGGTTTGTCCGCCGCTGCGGACGGCACGGAGGCCGCTTCTTCCTCGGCTGGGATGCCTTCTCCAGCCACGGCGCTCTTCACCCGCGCCATGGGCCGCAAGCGTCCCCGTGCTTCCTCGAGCGGCGCGTGAGGCGCCGCTTGTCGCCTCCACGTGTTGCATTCTCGGCGTGGCTTAAGAGTTCCCTTAATTTAATCTGCTAGGTTTATGCACAACGTAGTGCTTTCCTTTTGCTGTGCTTTGGATTCCGTGATCCTCTTGTCACTCTTGCCCTCTTGTTTCCCCTCCCACTTTCCCTGTCCGTGCTCATCTGGTTCTTCTTGTAAGCAAAATACTATTTGTAATAAACCGTATTTCGAACATATGTTGTAGTTATTTTGGAGTGTGAACCTATGTAGTATGTACAGCCACCGCAAGAGTAGGCTCGTGACGGAACTGCTACATGCCGACCCGATGCTGCGACTGCACGACCGGATTGGACAACCCAACGGCCCCAAACCCGCTCCACACCTCGTGAACAGCGCGAATACGACCGTCGACAGAAAATCTGACAAGTTCCACAGGGAGGTTCTGCTCCTCCCGTCGAGTTGAGTAAGGGTTTCCGCCGAGACTACACGCCACGCCGTGGCCCACTCACCGAGTCGCCCCGGACGCCGCACGTAGTAGTCCGTCCGTTTCCTCGGTGCGATGGACGGCGGGCTGGAGAAGGCGCTGGACCGTTTGGACCGGGAAGTCGACCGAGTGTTCGGACTCAACGACTCGCCCTCCTACCGCAGCAAATCCTCCTATTCCTCTAAGACAGGCTTCGCGACGGAGTACACCCCCGGCGGTAAGGGAGACTCGTACCGATACAGTCGCCTTTGGTCCCCCACCCTTACCGCCGAGCCGACCACCCCCAGCCCGCACAAGCTTAGCCGCTGGACCCATTCGACCACGAAGACACGCAGCTACAACAACGAAACCCCAATGAGTTATAATCTGTGCCAGTCGGGCGGCGCCTGCTGCGGTGGAAGCTGCGGCAAGAACTCGTCCGCTGACGGAAACAAAAAGTCGCTAAATGACAGCATCACTCTCAACCCGGCGGGTTACTCCAGTAGGTAAGCGTCATGCCCCAACCCCACACCCCTTCCATGGCAATCAAATTTTGCGGTTAAGTAATGGGACGATATAATCAGAATCAGGAAGCACTCGGCGTGTTTGTGTGCCGCGAGGACGTCATGTGCTCGACTCTCCGCGTATATGCGCGTGACGCGTGCTCGACTTTCCGCAGTTTCGAGTTACAAATGTTTTAATGTATGTCGAGTTCGAGTGGGCAACTGGAAGCTGTACCGTGCACTGCTGTGTGGGCGCAGGTCGTATTTCAAAACTGAGAAGAGTATTGCGGACGATATTGGCGCGCTGCGTGGAAAGTTTGCCACGCCCGCGCCCACCTACGAATACCGGTCGACCCACTGGGACAACTCCTTCTCTGACCTGGACAGCTACTTGAGAAAGCAGCGCAGTCGCCTCGACCGTATGTCCACAACACTCACCGGGCTAGAAGAGTTTGTTCACAACGGGTTTGCGGACCCCAAGTTCCTCTGAAGCCCATTTATTTTTGAAAATACTCACGCCACCCTCTACTCTACCTTCCGTTGCCACCACCAGCCCACACCCCCGTTTCGTTCGTTGTCCACTGTAAGTGCCAGCTTAACGGTTTCATGCTCACCGTCATCAAGCATTACCCTGCACAAGCCCCGCCTCTGTCGCCCGAAGACTGCACCAAAGGAACAAGCAACGCAACAGTGGGCGAACAAATGATCCAAACCAATGCACCACACTGATTGTCTCTCGCTGGTGTGCATCTTTACACATATGGTGTGTGTGTGTGTGTGTGTGTGTGTGTGTGTGTGTGTGTGTGTGTGTGTGTGTGTGTGTGTGTGTGTGTGTGTGTGATCAGAGGGAGGAAGGGCACCTCAGTCTCCGTCGCTTGATGTTACTATGCTCTGGCACAATTTTGGTTAGGTGGCAATGGTGGGTCAACGGCTGAGGCACACCCTCAGCACACTCAGCCGGTTGGCTGTCCGGAACGCAGTCCACCTCTGCGTCACTCTCCGTTTCAGAAATGCTGTCCACGAACACCGCCGGGGCACTACTGACAGGGAAGCTGGAAATAGGGCTGCTGGCTGACGCACCCCCCTCTGACTCACGGCGCTCCGTGACATGTGGGTGGTGGGGTACATCAGTGGGGCGACGGAGCCACAGCAGCTCCGGTGTTGGGGCAGCCTTCGTCATGACCGCACAGGGAGAAACGCGCGCCATCGCAGGATCAATAGCAGCATCACACAAAAATCGCTTTGAACTCCCCTATCATACCACACCACACCACATGTCATTTCAGTTCACACCTCACTCCACTACACGACTCAAAACCGCACAGGGATCTCTCAGACGGCCTGACCCAGGAGGTGAAGACACATTTGTTTTAGTCCTCTGAAAATTTGTCCTTACCTTTGCTGCCGTTTTGAATAAAGTCAACGTGGAGTAAGGGTGACCCGAGGCAGTGAACTTCGTCGGGGCGGGTGTGACTATGTCTGTGGGGGGGGGGGGGGGGGATGGTGGGTGTCACGGCTGCATGTCAGACTATGATTTAAATGATGTGAACGGTATGGCTACGGCGGCTCCGCAGTGCGCACGGCTTTTCACCTTCATTTGGCTCGGTTCTGCAAAACATTTTCATTTGGGGCGTAGCGTTTTGTACTGCCTCTTGACATGTGGGGTCGAGTTGCCAGTAAGAGTCATCTCTCTTGAGACTGGTGTGTGGTGATGGTGAGCTCTGCTGCATGCCGGCCTCTCCTTCCCGACCCTGCCTCGACCCATCCGCCATTTGGATCCCACACGGCGAGTCATGATAGAAAGGATGAGACGGACGCCCTGTCGTGCATGGCACCTCGTGGCCCGCATCTTGCCGCTTGCAGGTGACAAATGCTGCTAACACAGGAGAACAACCTTGGCCCCGGCTTTCCATCCGGCCAGCGCTGTTCGAGGACGGCTCGTTGCTGTTAGCACCCGCCTCCTCCTGCTTGGCCCTCGTCTGTAAACTTTCCTGCTCGGGAAATGGACCCTTTTTTTCGAATTCCTCCTGCAGCACTGGATGTGGTGTCCTTACTGACCCTTCTTGGGTGAGCGCTTGGCCGTGCGCTGACCTTTCCGTGTGGCTGTGCTCAGGAGCTTCTCGGATGGACAGTGAGTGTTGCTCACGACTGTACTCTGGTGATTCCTCTATGAGCTGCTGCGCAGCCAAGCCCACCTCCAGCGCAGCCGAGGAAGACGCAGCGAGTGCCACCTGCCTCCGCAGTCCCGCCACACCTTTGGCGGCCTCCACAAGATTGGCATACTGATGGCGCCCAGATACCCAGCCAGTACCATAAAATCAGCGCGCAGGCCTGTGGTGCATACCAAGGAGCACGTATTTCCTAGGGTGCAGAGAGTGGGGTGGGTTGTGCGACCTTTGTGTTGTGTGCCAGCTCTTTCTTCCAGACGGGCTGCTTGCAGGTTGGGCAGTGTGAGCTGCTGATTCCTGGCCCCTCCAGCGTGCCAATGATGCACTCCCTGCACCGTACACCACACCCGTGAGCCACACCACCAAACATCACCAGACACACCAACTTTACCAGTCGCCAACAGTAGAAACCATAAATTGATTCACGTACCTGCAGAAAGCGTGCCCGCAGCCCGGCGCCGTGTGCGGATTCGTGAAGAACGTGTTGCTGGGGGTGGATAAGCAGGTGACACATGAAATTTAAGAGCTGATTACGAGTGTGTGGTTGTAGAGAAGCCAGCACTTCCACCCCTTTCAAATAAATATATAGTTATAGTAAAAACTTTTATAAGTACAACACCTGCTACACGGGCACCGCACCACAAGCTGCAAGTCAGCTCCGCCTCTAGCTCCTCTACAAGCCCCCACTCCCGTCCCATAGCCATGAAGGGTTGCCCCGTCGGCAGGCTATCACGTCAGCGCACTGCAGACCGTGTGCCCACCGGTCGCCGATCTCGAGCACTTGTAAACCAGCCAAGTTTTTTTTATTTTTTTTTCGCACACCGAATTTACTTAGTAGTGCCACGGCGTAACTGAAAGCGTCGACGGACACCGCACATGTTCCAGCTCAGAAATCGGCAAACTGTGTCGAGCCACGTTCAGACATACAGTCTTGCGAGCCCAGTGTCGCGCAGAGGCGTGCAAGCGGCTCGGCCGCACCACGGGTATCCGTACCGGTACCTGCGCTGTTGATTCATACAATGACACACAGCGGAGAGGAAGCAGGAGGGGGGGCATGGCCGGACGCATCTCCTCCGCCGCACTTCGTTTTGAAAGCTCGGCGGATGATCGCGTTTATTTTGAAATTTTGAATTCTCGCATCCGTAATAATAGGTACACTCTCTCCACAACCCGTACTACTCCCGATGTTGAAGTGCCTGACTCAAAACTAACACTAAGTACTACAAAATTAGCAGTTAATGTACTGGACAGATGTAGAAATAATCTAGTATATTATTACAAGTGACTGTTCAGATCATTTGTATGATCTGAACAGACAGTCATCTAAATCACAACAGTATGCGCAACCACCGAGGTAATGCGCAGTTTCTCTAAGGAGGGCGTCGACACAGCCCTCTCAGTTTCTTATGGGCATGACACATCTAGCTAGGGCCTTGCTGTCATGTCGTCACTGAATACTAGAACAAGTTTGCTGCACATGTGAATGGTTTCCATGCATGAGCTTGGAGCTCCATGTGAAGAGTACAGTCCTGCAACAGCACATTGCATGACATTGTATAGGTACTCGTTACAAACGCTAATTCGTGCTTTTCCAAAGGACGGACGTACAAACGTGGGTACGTCGCTACTGCAATATTAATAAGGGCACGGATGCTACTGTACGACCAGTACCTCCCGGTACGTACAAATACGCACAATTAATCTAACTAGCTAGAAGACGCGCCTAAACGAGTTCTCCGATGCAAAACGGGCAGCGTCGTGATTCTCCATGCTAGACGAGCCGCGTCTCAGGACAGATGACGACGGTTAGACAGCCCTAACGCCTGACACGTAAGCAAAGCTACGAGGCGTAAGCTAGCTGGGCAGAAACCTATTAAACCCAACGCAGTAGAGGGAGGTGACAGAACCATTTAACAATTCCATTGTTCACTTGCAACATCTACTGCTTAAGTACAACATTCAAACAACTTTGACCATCGTCTCTCGACAACATCACTTTGCCATCTTGCAACGACAGAACTAGACAGATTAGAACAGATTTGTGCTAGCGTTTAGCTTTCAGAGGCTAACCGCCACACTGGTTTCGAAGCTCTTTGGTCGACGCACGTTTTCGTTGCTCATTGACTCGCTCGACGTTGCTTGATTGATTCGAGATGACTTCTCTAAGACCTGGACATTACGTGGTGTTGGTAATTCACGTTGGAGGAACTAAACAGTCGGACGTAAAGCTGCTATGTGAGGTGCTACTTTGGTTAGGCTAAGTTGGCAACCTTAGACTAATAGTAGAACCTAATCTCTGGATCTAATTATACAGCGTAGCAGAGAGAATTAGTAAGCTTGTCTTAGGAACAGGGTTTCTTACAATCCGGGTGTGGCGTAATTCTATTATGTACCGGTCTCTCTCCTCTACCAGTAAGTCCCCGTCTTAAATATCCACACCTCAGGTGTTCTAGAAACAGCCTTAGAACCTGTAGCTTGTGTTGTCTGCTAACTAAACCAAACTATTACTAGTGATACAGGTTAACTGAGGTTACCTGTACCGTATATCTAACCTTATCGCACAAGCTCTTAGAACTATCTAGAAAAGAACTATCTAGAAGAGATACTGCTAGTAACTCTGTACTGTCGAGGGAAAATACGGCGATACATTTATACTGCCGTGATGACCATAAAAGAGTCACTGAATATCGCTAAGATACAGGTACCATTTAGAGGAAATAAATAATGTCAGATACTAGCACTTAGCTAAATTGCTAGGATATGACACTCTCCCCTCCTTAAGCACCAGCGTCCTCGCTGTGCAGTACTCAGGGTCTTGGTTTCTTGGGGGTTCTTGCAGGCCAGCGATTGCGAAATCTGACAAAGTCAGGGGTGCCAGAAAATTCTCGATAAACATCCGTTCGAAGGAATTCGGAAAAGATGTTAAAGTGGTTGACTCCTCGCATGGGTTCCCAAGTGTCCTCGCTAGGTACGTTGAACGGTGCTGCCCAGCGGACCTTAAACAAAAGTCCCGTGCCATTGGAGTTAAAAGCCACGTCGAGTATTTTGTCGACTTCAAATCGCTTCGCATCGTGCACAATCGGAATTGGCTGCGCACTGTTGGCATGTTCTGGTTCTGAATTCCATCTTTCCAGTAGACTGGCGTGTACAACATCGTGAATCCGTACTCCAGGGGGTAGCTTAAGCCGAAATGCAACCGGGGAAACTTCCTCCGTAATGAGAAACGGTCCAATGTAGCGGTCGCGTAGTTTAGAACATGGCTGTTGTACAAACCGTAGATTTGTCGCCTTGAGCTTAACCTTGTCGCCAACTGTAAAAGGTACTGGTAACCGGTGCCGATTTGCAGCGTCTTGCATGTGTGTCTGGGCTGCTTTGACGCAGTCGTGGGCAAATCTGTGCATCTCGACCAGAATCTTCACTTGCTCCGGTAAAGTACGGCTAGGCTCGTTATCTTCAAATGTAGCCGTCGTTGGAGATGTCGGCTCAAATCCTAGCGTCGCCTTAAATGGAGACATAGTCGTTGACGTAGAAACCGCTGCGTTGATCGCGAACTCCACGTTGGTAAGGTGTTGAACCCAGTCGTCGTGCAAGGGGTGCACATAGCATCGTATGACTTGCTCCCATGTCTGGTTTACTCGTTCAGTTTGGCCATCTGTCTGGGGGTGATAGCTCGTAGAGATATTAAGCTTGGTGCCAACAGCCCTAAATAGGGTTTGCCAGAAGTCGCTCATAAACCGGGGATCTCGATCGGATATTAATTTCCGTGGTAAGCCAAAATGCCGAAAAACAGCGCGGTGCATAACTTTTGCTAATTGTTCCGTTGTAATCGTTTTCGTAATTGGCTCGACAATCGTCCGTTTCGTAAGCATACAGACGAATACCACCACAACATCATACCCATCGCACTCAGGAAGGTCCGTAATTAGGTCAAGCGATACTTGCTCAAAGGGCCTGGTCGGTACCTCATGCGATTGAAGGAGTCCGTAAGGCTTGTGTCGCGCTGCCTTGTTGCGTTGACAGGTAACACAGCTGCGTACATAGTGTTGTACTGTCCGCTTCATGTTAGGCCACCAAAACGTCCGGGTTACTGCTGCCAATAGTCGAATAATACCATGGTGTCCCGCGGTCGGTGCGTCGTGTAGTTCGTACAGTACTCTTGATCGCAATGTAGAGACGTTCGGAACATACAGTCTTGTCCCGTAGGCGTACAAGAGTCCATTAGATTGACGTACCAGCCAGGTAGGCAGAGATTTCCGGGTAAGCAGATATTTGTCCGAATCATAAGCGCTTTTGATTTCCGCATGAAGTCCAGAGTTAGGATGTAACCGGGATTCCAGGGAACAAATATGTGCGTGTAACTCGCATTTTGCTTCGTCGTTGGTCCAATCGCGTAACAGTTGCAGCTTTTTGTAATGAGTCCTTCAGGTCAGGTCGGCGAGACAGAGCGTCTCCCTGGTTGACTGCTCCCTTCTTGTATACGATGTCCATCTATCGCTAGTAAGGTGCTAAAACTTGAAGCCATCGCACCTGTCGAGTAGACAAATCGCACTGCCGAAAGAAGTGTCGCAACGTGTCGTGGTCCGTAATTACTGTAAATCCCGCCGCGCCATCTAAGTAGCAACGGAACTTCAGTAGAGCGTCGCGAACTGCTAGTAGCTCTTGTTCGTGGACATGATAGTGTACCTCATGCTTGTTCATCTTTCGAGCATGGTACGCAACAGGTTGTAATCCAATACCTTGGTCTTGTAATAGCTTAGCTCCTACTGCAAATCTAGAAGCATCTGTGTACATTGTGTACCTTGCATTAGGAGAAGTGTCAGGAATTACCAGTACTGGTGCACGTACCATCGCGTCTTTAATTTGCTCGTATGTTGACTCGGCTTGAGGAGTCCAGCGAAATTCCGGCGTCTTTTTGGTCAGGTCCGTTTATGGGGTTGCTAGGGTTGCGAATTGGTTGATAAACCTCCGGTAATATCCAGCAAGTCCCAGAAATCCACGTACTTCAGTCACAGATTTCGGTCGGGGCCAATTCTGTACTGCCTCAACCTTGTCGGGATCCATTCGGATCTGTCCAGCTTCCACCACATGCCCAAGAAAATTGACGCTCGATCGTCCGAAGTAACACTTAGAGAGTTTGATATGCAACTGGTGTCGATGCAACTCTCGTAACACGAGTCGAATATGCTCGAGGTGTTCGTCGGCCGTCTTACTGTAGATCAACACGTCGTCCAAATATACCACGCAGAACTTGCCAAGATACGGGGCCAAAACTCGATTCATCATCGCTTGGAATCTAGTTGGGGCGTTACAAAGTCCAAAGGGTAGAACGCAGTACTCGAACAATCCGTAATGAGTTCGGAATGCTGTCTTATGTATGTCGCGCTCCTTGACTCGAACTTGATGATAGCCTTTATACAGGTCCAGCGTGCTGAAATAGTGAGCCCCATATAGCGAGTCGAGTAACTCATCAATCCGGGGTAACGGTGTTCGGTCTTTCCTCGTAAGGTAGTTGAGTTTCCGGTAGTCTACGCACATACGCATGGTACCATCCTTCTTGCGTACAAATAAAATCGGGGCACCGCACGGAGATTTAGACGGACGAATCCAGCCTTTTGCGAGTAAGTCTTGCAACTGTACTTGAACCTCCCGGAGTTCTGCTGGTGACATACGGTACGTTCGCTCCTTAGGTGGTTCATCGCACTCCAAATTAATTTCAAAGTCGCACTCGCGAGTTGGCGGTAGACCGTCAGGCTCCTTGATAATGTCCGTAAACTCATTCAGGGAATCTCGTAACGAAGTCGTCCACTCAGGTTGTTGATCAGTGTTGATGTTGTCGACCGCGTCCTGTACTTCTCGTAGTCCAATCACGAAGAGGTCTGCTGGTTGTTGTCTAAGCAGCTTTGCCATCGCATCCGCCTCCAAGTGATGTACTGTCACATGTACGGTGTACTCGTCGCCAGACACCATAGCTTCGCCAGTTTTACGGTCGCGAATCGTTTTAGTAGACCAATTTATATCCGGGTTGACGGCTTGTAACCGAGGTTGACCGAGGATGATGTCGAATTTATCCAGTTCTGTCGTAATTGCGTCCAGACGTATGTCCAGGGTCCCTATTGTGAGCACTTCATTCCGTAGTCGCTGGCGACTCGTAGTTGTACTACCATCTGCCAATTTTATCCGGTATTTCTCTCCAGTAACCGTCGGGATGTGATGCTCCCGTACCCACTCAGCCTTGCAGAAATTTTCCGAAGCGCCAGAGTCAACCAAAATACGGCATCGATGTCCGCGTAAGGTGCCTCCCAACACTAACACACTTGTTCCATACTGGGTTGTGGATACATGTAGCGTCGCAGGAACACTGTCTTCTAGTCGGACGTTCTTGTTCATCCACCCGTCGATCGGTTTCCCAAAAGTCTCGTAACGAAGAGGGAACTGCTGTTCTCCACGGACTAGATAACCCGTACGCCGTGCCGAAATTAATTCCTTCCAAGTAGCCCATACTGCCGGAGAAGTTGACGTAGCGTCCGGTATCGATCCGGGTCGAACGCGAGCGATATACACGTAGTGCTTATTTTGTCTGGAAGACTCCGTCCCTAAAAGGTGTAAATTTGTTTCGCTCACCTTAAATCCAGTTGTCTCCGTAAGAGCTCGCACTGCTGTGTATTCCGGGGTCGCGTCTTCAATCTCCTGTTTGCCACTAGGAAACCAGACCATGCCAGTGTCCTCTTTCGCTAGTAACACTCGTCGGCCATCGGTAACAAGAGTCGTCGAGTGAGTCCAGTAGGTCTTCGGGGGATTCTGTAGGTTCTGAGGCAGAAATCGAACTCGATCGGTGTCGTCGACGTAGACTTGCGTCGTCCATCTTGTCGGTCCAACATCTTGCCTTCTTCCTTCTATTCCATCGTTCGTGGGGCAGGTAAACACATGTTCTTTCGCCGCCAGCTCGTCGACAAGTCGGAAATTTCGCAGCAGCTTGAACCATGGTTTTGCCCTCCATTTTGGAACCACTATAACCGCTCTCAGATGGGGATGAAGCAGTTTACTCCGCAAATAATGGCCCAAAAAATCTTCTAATTCATTAAATGGCGCATTTAGCCAAATTCTCCGGTACTTCTGTAAATCTCTCTCCTGAAATGGGCGCGCCGGACAGCAAAAATCCTCCGCCACTTGAGAATTAAGGCCGTCATTATCGCTAGCTCCATCTAAGTCGAAAGGTCCGTAGGTCTAAGAGTACTTCAAGAAATACTCCCTATTCATCATCCAGTCGCTAAAGTCCTTGCTCCTAAAGACTGGCCTCAATGTCGTTTGAGGTAACGGGTCTCGTACTTCTTCTTTTTTGGTCTCTTCCTGAGTCGCTGTAGGAGACGAAACCTCATCCTGCAGCTTGCCGCGAGCTGCCGACTCAGGTCTCACTTTCCCGGCCGGGATTTCTTCGTTCTCTCGTTCTTCTTGTTCTTTCTGTCTGGGCAGTCGATAGCGATGTGTCCCTTCTTGTGGCAAATGAAGCATTTGCCCTCCTTCTTAAATCTGTCGACCTCCTCTTGAGTGAGGCGTCTAATCTTGTACAGCTCTTGCGGCTTTTCTTCGGTCGCGCCATGCGAATCTTCCTCCGACTCACTGTCGATCTCCTCAGCTGCCTCTGAAAAGTCGCTGTCTTCTTCGATGGCGTTCAGTCGGCATGTCGAGCGTTGGGTCGTCTCAATCTTGGTCTCCGCTGCCTCCGCTCGCAGAGCTGCTTGAATCGCCTCGTGTAGGGTCTTAGGGTTTTTCAGGGCAACCTCCTTATGAATCGAGGGTCTCAATCCGCGCTGGAAATCATGTACGTTATCTTCTTCGTGACGGTGAGGAAGCTCCAATAATTGTTCTCGAAAATAGTTCGCATACTTCAGGACCGTGGTTTTCTGCCTCGCTTTGTCCAAATTCAATCTCGCTTGTTCTGCCGGTGTTCTTCCGCAGAATTCCTGAATTAAGGATTTCTCCATCTCAGAAACTCCGGAAAATCCTCCACCGACTTCATCTCCAGTCTGCTTAACTTGGGAGTACCACCACTTCGATAGTGGTCCTTCCAGAAAGCCAGGTACCCAGTACACTCTTCTTTGCTCTTCAAGGTTAACGTTGTGATACCGTAGATACCCTCGTGCATGTCGGAACCAGTTTCTTAGCTCGTCGATGTTAGTCGTAGCGATGCTCTTGATCTTGGCTGGTTTGACATCGTTCGGCATCATGCTTGGCATCTCTCGCGTCCTCTCCGATCTCAATTGTTCTCCTCGAAGAAAATTCTCCGTTTCTCGGCTTCTCTTCACTCGTCCTTCAAAATGTCTGAAACCGTTGTCGACGTGGTCACGCAGTTGAGATAGCTCAATCGAAAAAGTGTCAACTCGGTTACTTAGTCGTTGTAGCATCTCGGTGACGTGTACCGACATAGGCTCCATCGTGGGACTCGATCCTTCTCGCACTGTCTGTCTTCTACCATCTGTCGACGTCGGCAGTGTCGGCCCAGAAGGCGCCCCCTCTGGTCGACCATCAACTTCCTCTGGTAGTCTCTCTCCTACTCGGTTAGACATCTTCGTCTCGTCTAGCTGTTCTGAGGCTCCGAAACCACGTGTGAGGTGCTACTTTGGTTAGGCTAAGTTGGCAACCTTAGACTAATAGTAGAACCTAATCTCTTGATCTAATTATACAGCGTAGAGAGAATTACTAAGATTGTCTTAGGAACATGGTTTCTTACAATCTGGGTGTGGCGTAATTCTATTATGTACCGGTCTCTCTCCTCTACCAGTAAGTCCCCGTCTTAAATATCCACACTTCAGGTGTTCTAGAAACAGCCTTAGAACCTGTAGCTTGTGCTTTCTGCTAACTAAACCAAACTATTACTAGTGATACAGGTTAACGGAGGTTACATGTACCGTCTATCTAACCTTATCGCACAAGCTCTTAGAACTATCTAGAAAAGAACTATCTAGAAGAGATACTGCTAGTAACTCTGTACTGTCGAGGGAAAATACGGCGATACAGTTGTACTGCCGTGATGACAATAAAAGAGTCACTGAATATCGCTAATATACAGGTACCATTTAGAGGAAATAAATAATGTCAGATACTAGCACTTAGCTAAATTGCTAGGATATGACATGCTATTACAACGTGAGCCTCGTTTTGGTAAAACTTGGTTCCCAGCTGGCTCGATCTTACCTAACGAAGAGCATGTCGATGCAGTTGTTCGAGAATTATACGAGGAAACCGGTCTCGTTCTGACACCGGATGATTTAACGCTGTTGAGTGACGCTCATGTCCATGTTAAGCTACCTCAAGGACGACAGCTCGTTTACGTGTACTCAGCTTCTATTCCTGTCCTGGTTGCTGCGAACAACTTACGTACACATGCTCATGTTGAACAGGTTGTTATAGCACAGTCGACAGTTAATCCGGATGGTACTTACGTCGTCCCGGAAACAATCAACATTGACGGTATGAACCTTACGCCCGCTCAGACAGGGTTACTTCGTGCTGAGAAGCACAAGAGTGAGTTACTTCACTTCGGTTACGTGACTCCATGGGAGACTTTTTGCCGAGCAGTCTATCAACACGCTCCAGTCATGCAAGACGACACATCTATCCCGAGACAGTTCCACATGCACTCCCGGTTTACGACGGTCGACTCTGGTCCTGTCTGGTTGTTAATTCGTGGACACATTAATCGCCTAATTGGAGTGGGGCCTACAGATTTGCGTGTGGGAATGCCGATGCCTACTCAGAACTTGGCTGGACTAACTGTTACCCTCACGGAGACACAACGTAAGGCTGCAATTAATTCGCCGTTACAGAATGGCCGAGTAGCTAATGAACTGGAGGATTGGCTTGAAGCTCAGCCGCAGCGTTTTCTAATGCTTGGGATTACGCCTGATTCATACGACTCAGTTATTTGGGTTACTTCACAGTTTTCAGGACATTTGAATGGGTGGTGGCTGAACCGGAAAACTCTGGTTGCTATTCCATCTACGTACAACGAGCTTGTTACGGAGTTACGCAAGACAACGTTTCTTCCGAACATTCAGGACGACGCGATTAACGCTTTGCTCAGCTTTTCGCAGAGCAACACGATGAGTTACGCGTTCTACACTAAGTAGTACAACGACTTCTTACGTCGTTCTCGTCAACACCTGACAGCTTATGTTCAGTGTGTGCGCTTCATTAATGGCCTAGCGAACTCTACGCTGAAGAACCAGGCGAAGTCACACCGAGCTCAGAAGGGGTACCAGATTACTCTGGTGGAGCTCCAAAACTTCCTGAACGACGTCGTTACAGATTCGCCGGAACTCGGCAACATGAAGTCTACTGCTTGCCCATCTGCCCAACCTACTAAGAAGCGCAACCTTGAGGACTCTCTCGACGAAGCCTCTAATATCAAGAAGCGTAACAAAGGTGGCCGTGGTCGTGGCCGCGGACGTGGACGTGGTGGAGGCAACAATGGTGGACGTGGTCAAACATCCGGCCGCGATGATTCGAACACACTCGCAAAAGCGATGACACCAGAGGAACGTAAGCGTCATATCGAGGAGGGACTCTGCTTCAAGTGCCACAAGAAGGGACACCGTCTGCTCCAATGCCCGGAGTGGAAGAGCAAGGCACCAGCTGAATCTAAGAAGCAATGATGGTGGCAAGGCTGTTCTACCAACGAACTGGAGCAGCCGGCTACATCTGCTGTACGTTTTGAGACACTGTTAGCGACAGAGGTCGTCGAAACACCTTCGGCATCTCCATCGACTACAGTCGCGACTCCTGCAACGTTAGTAGCAGGTCGTCGTCGTCAGACTAAGCAGAGACATAGTCGTAAACCTGTAACCAGACGTTCAATTGATTGGAAACTGGTTGACTCAGTCTTTGACCCTCTGCATGCACGGTTTAACTTCACTTTGGAGGGATGTGCTGATGATGAAGGTCTAAACTCGCACGGTGACTTACCTCACTGTTCGCCGAGTGACTCGATTCTTGAGAGGGACTTATCAGGAGAACGGGTGTTCATCAACCCACCCTGGGAGTTAGCTGAGCTGATTGCGCAGCATTTTGAAGATTGTCGTCGAACATCTCCGACATCTACGATGGCTGTTTTTGTACTACCGAAATGGTCGAAATTTACTCAAGTGACTAAGAACTGGAAACTCTACCAAGAATTCCCAGCGAGAACACAACTTTTTACTCGTCAGTCACTGGAGAACCCCGCGCAACATGAGGTGGTTGCTCCAACTCCTTGGCATGTACAATTGTGGTTAGTCGACGCAGATAGTGCGTTTTACGACTCGACAACATCTACAGCATCTGAACAACCCAACTCGGTACCTGTACCTACAGACGACGCGGAACCGTCCATCGCTACGCTGCAACAATTTTCTTCGCCAGCTACAGCGCAACTGACCTCACGGAGCTCGCCCGTTAATTCGAACCGAGATGAATGTGAAAACTCATGATGGTGGACACCAAATTTCTGGATTAGTGGATTGCGCTGCGACACTTGATTTTGTGTCAGAGGACTTTGTACGACGCTTTGCTTTACAGACTCGGAAGTCTATGACTAAGACACCAGTTCGACTCGCCAACGGACAACGAGTAACTTCTACGACAGTCTGTGATGTTACTTTTGAGCTGGCTCGACACGAATTTCACCGGACTTTTTACGTCTTACGTGATTTACGTAAATCTGATTTAATCCTGGGTTTACCATGGCTTGATGACGAACATGCCTCTTTACAATTTGGTACAACCAGAATTTTTACACTGATGGATGGCACGGTTGTGGAGACTACGCTCGAGGAACGACGCCCTGAGTGTCTACTGATGTCGTCTAATAAGGCTCAGAAACTCATGCGCAAGACGCGCCGCAGCAAAGGACGTCATGCTGAATTTTACGTAATTGAACTTACGTCAGCCGCACAACAACAGACAGACTTTCACACTAGAGAGGAGTTGACTGCAGAACAACGTGACAACTTCCGGTCGTTACTCTTCGATGACTTCCCGGAGTTACTGCAACCTGTCGACTCTCCACATGTAAGCCGACAGTGGGATCATCCCATTGACACAACTGGCCCAATGCGACGCCAACGGCTAAACAGATTGTCACCTGCAGAGCGCGCTAAGCTGAACCGACAGCTTAAAGACGCAGTGGAGGCTGGTCTGGTCCGTCCCAGCTATAGTGAGTTCGGCTCGCCAATCTTTTTATGCGGAAAGCTGACGGCTCACTACGTCCGTGCATTGATTACCGTGGCATTAATGAGGTTACGCGTAAAGACGCTTACCCACTTCCGAGAGTGGATGATACTTTGGACGAACTTAAGGACGCGAATTTTTACACACACCTCGACCTCGCCTCTGGGTTTTGGCAAGTTCGAGTGCGTGACCAAGACGTTCACAAGACGGATTTTCAAACCCATGATGGCTTAATGGAATGGGTCGCCATGCCGTTTGGCCTGTGTAATGCACCGGCTACAATTCAAAGGATGTTGAATGACATTCTTCGCGAATTTTTACATAAGTTCGTGGCAGTCTACCTGGATGACGTCTGCATTTATAATCGAACATTGGAGGAGCACCTGGAGCACCAGCGTCTCGTGCTACAACGATTCAAGGAAGAGGGCCTGAAATTAAGCCTTAAGAAATGCTTCTTCGGACTACAAGAGATGGAGTACCTGGGCTACACTATCTCAGCCGGAAAAATTTCGGTTTCCACAAAGAAAGTCGAGGCCGTTGCTGACTACCCAGTGCCCAAGACGCA
The DNA here is from genome assembly GCA_026401115.1 of Tetraselmis chui. Lineage (NCBI taxonomy): Eukaryota > Viridiplantae > Chlorophyta > Chlorodendrophyceae > Chlorodendrales > Chlorodendraceae > Tetraselmis > Tetraselmis chui. The sequence continues at coordinate 109,357 of JAPMLY010001083.1, read as the reverse complement.
AAAGGAGGTTCGCAGTTTCGTACAGTTCTGCAACTTCTACGCCAGATTCATACACCATTTTAGCGACCTTACGGCTCCATTGACGGACTTACTGCGGAAGTCCCAGCCACAGAAGGTTACGCTGACGCCTGCCTGTTTGGAAGCCTTTGAGACTCTCAAGTTACGGCTCATTTCCGCGCCATGCCTGATCCTTCCGGAGGTCGGCTAGGGCGTGACGTTCACCGTGGCTACAGATGCTTCAACAGTGGGGATTGCAGCAATCATGTTGCAAGACCAAGGAGGAGGTCTTCAACCAGTCTCTTACTAGGCGCGTAAGCTGAATCCAGCTGAGCGTGGTAACACTTACTCTGCGTACGACTTAGAAGCTTTGGCCGTATGCGAAGCTGTCAAGCATTGGAGGTGCTATCTTGAAGGATGCTCTAAGTTCCTTGCCGTAACATACCACGATACACTGCGGCATCTGCTCAAGCAACCGAACAACAGGCTGAACAAGCGGCAAGCAAGATACCTGCGGGATTTGCAACCGTTTGTGGGCTCGATGACACTTTCATATCGCAAGGGAGCTCTGAACGAAGCTGACCCGTTAAGCCGGCGTCCAGACTTCGTACCTCAGGCCACAATACCCTTATTTGGGGATGGCGAGGTTCCGTCAGATCGAGAATTACGACGGAAGTCCCAGCTGCTGTTTGAAGACGCACAGTTAAATTTAGTGACTGTTGACGCGCTGCAGCTGAGCCCTGAGTTCGCTGATCTCATTCGCGAGGGGTTCTCACAAGACTCGTTTTATGGGGACGATGGTGAGTGGACGAAAAACAGCCGGATAGAAGCCAGAGATGGATACTTTTGGCGCCTCAATCGCCTATGTATACCACAGAACTCTGAACTCCGACTGAGATTGATCACAGAGCTGCACGAAAGTTCGTCAGCCGGTCACAGAGGAGTTGCTAGCACTCTTGCTAAGGCACTCGACAGATTCTGGTGGAGACGAATCCGCCAAGACGTGAAAGATTTTTGTGAACGCTGCGTCGTGTGCCGACGAGCAAAGATTCGACCGCAGATGGCTGCGACTCTTTACCCATTACATGTTCCACCAGACCGTTTAGCATTACCTGTTCCACCCAGACCGTGGCACACAGTTGGTCTTGACTACCTGACACACTTGCCTGAGAGCAATGGCTTTAACAATGTGTTGATTGTGGTAGACCATCTAACGCGAATGGCCCATTTTCTGCCATGTACAGAGTCGATTACTGCCGAAGAAACTGCAACTTTGTTTTTACAGGGAGTCTACCGCTTACATGGACTGCCCCGTGTGCTGATTAGCGACCATGACCCGAAATTCGTCAGTGCCTTCTGGCAGACACTTTGGAGACGCCTCGGAACGCGTCTGAACATGTCTTCTAGTCGACATCCAGAAACGGACGGGTTGACAGAGCGCGTGAACAACACGTTTCACCAGCTTCTTCGTTGCTTCTGCTGCTATGATGGCTCTGATTGGACGACACTACTACCGGTGTCGATATTCCACATGTCTGGCACCGGTTAAACGAGGTACACCGGACGATTGCGTTACAATAATTCTTGGAGACGCTCCAATGGCGCAAGTTCGCCAAGACTCAGGCGTACATCGACTTCATGCACGCTCACCTAGCGCGCATTCCCGAGTCCCAGTAACTGCTTAAGTAAAGGAGCTAAGAACCACGGAGGTCTGCCTCGCGGCGGCCTCAAGATCTGTCAAGAGGGGGAGGGTACGAGTGTGACGAGTACAATCCTGCAACAGTACATTGCATGACATTGTACAGGTACTCGTTACAAACGCTAATTCGTGCTTTTCCAAAGGACGGACGTACAAACGTGGGTACGTCACTACTGCAATATTAATAAGGGCACTGATGCTACTGTACGACCAGTACCTCCCGGTACGTACAGATACGCACAATAATCTAACTAGCTAGATGACGCGCCTAAACGAGTTCTCCGATGCATATTGGGCAGCGTCGTGATTCTCCATGCTAGACGAGCCGCGTCTCAGGACCGATGACGACGGTTAGACAACCCTAACGCCTAACACGTAAGCAAAGCTACGAGGCGTAAGCTAGCTGGGCAGAAACCTATTCAAACCAAGCGCAGTAGAGGGAGGTGGCAGAACCATTTAACAATTCCTTTGTTCACTTACAACAAGTACAACATTGAAACAACTTTGACCATCGTCTCTCGACAACATCACTTTGCCATCTTGCAACGACAGAACTAGACATATTAGAACAGATTTGTGCTAGCGTTTAGCTTTCAGAGGCTAACCGCCACATCCACTTGTAAATCGCTTCCTTTGTGGCGGTTAGCCTCTGAAAGCTAAACGCTAGCACAAATCTGTTCTAGTCTGTCTAGTCTTGTTGCTGTAAGCATGCGAAATGCTATTGTCGAGAGGCAATTGATGAGAGATGATTCACTGTTGTACTTGGGCAGTAGATGTTGTTAATGAACAAAGGAATTGTTAAATGGTTATGTCACCTCCCTCTACTGCACTGGGCTTAAATAGGTTTCAGCCCAGACTAGTTACGCTTGCAAGCTTTGCTTACGTGTCAAGCGTTAGTGCTGTCTAACCGTCGCGCCTGTCCTCGGGACATGGCCTTTCAGCTTCCTCGGTATTACGACGCTGCACCTTCCGCATTGAAGAGCTTGTTCTGGCGCGTCATCTGGCTAGTTAGACTAATTATGCATATTTGTACGTACCGGGAGGTATTAGTCGTACTGTAGCATTAGCACCATTATAATATAGCAGTAGCGACGTACCCACGAGTATACGTCCGTCCGATGGAAAAGCACGAATTAATATCCGTAACGAGTACCTGTACAATGTCCTGCAATGTACTGTTGCAGGACTGTACTCGTCACACTCGTACCCTCCCCCTCTTGACAGATCAATGAGGCCGCCGCGAGCCAGACCTCCGTGGTTCTAGGCTCCTTTACTGAAGCAGTTACTGGGACTCAGGAATGCGCGCTGGGAAAGCGTGCATGAAATCAATGTAGGCCTGAGTCTTGGCGAACTTGCGCCATTGGGGCGTCTCCAAGAATTCTTGTAACGCAATTGTTCGATGTACCTCGTTTAACCGGTGCCAGACAGGTGGAATGTCGTCATCACTGAAGTGCGTCATAAAGAGCAAATACTTCCCTCGTCGTCCAGGTAGAGACTTGATGCACACAGCAGATATGTGCGAAACGTCAAACTCCTCATCGTCTCCTTCAGGTACAGTCACAGGAACAGCTGGTCGTAGCGAAGCGGTAGAGCAGGGTCTTAAGTTGTTAACATGGAACACAGGATGTAAGCGTACTGTCGCTGGTAATTTCAATCTGTAACTGTGTTTTCCAATCTGCTCCTCCACTGAAAAAGGTCCAAGCTGTCTGTCTCTGAGTTTCCTGTTCGGTTGTCCTCGAAGAAAAAGGTTTGCTGTGACGACTGACACCTTGTCTCCCTTAGCGAAGTGTGGCGCCGTAGACGGTTCTGTGCGCGCCTGCATCTCATCCTTATGTAGCTGTAATACTGAGCGTACCAGGGTGTGTACCTCCTGTAACAATCTCAACCGCTCTGTTGCGTCTTGCGAAATTGGTATCGATGGTCGCATGCTGAAAAGCAGGTCAGGAGGCTCCTCAGGAGAAAAGCCAAAGTTAGCCTCGAACGGTGTGTGCTCAATTCCGAGTGCACACGAAGCATTATACGCAAACTCCACTTGCGGTAAAAGTGTCGACCAATCAGAGCCATCATAGCAACAGAAGCAACGAAGAAGCTGCCGAAACGTGCTGTTCACGCGCTCTGTGAGTCCGTATGTTTCTGGGTGTCGGCGGGTAGACATGTTCAGACGCGTTCCAAGGCGTCGCCAAAGAGTCTGCCAGAAGGCGCTGACAAATTTCGGATCACGGTCGCTGATTAGCACACGGGGAAGTCCATGTAAGCGGTAGACTCCCTGTAAAAATAAAGTTGCAGTTTCTTCGGCAGTAATCGACTTTGTACATGGCAGAAAATGGGCCATTCGAGTTAGATGGTCCACTACTATCAGCACACTGTTAAAGCCATTGCTCTCAGGCAAGTGTGTCAGGTAGTCAAGACCAACTGTGTGCCACGGTCTGGGTGGAACAGGTAATGCTAAACGGTCTGGTGGAACAGGTAATGGGTAAAGAGTCGCAGCCATCTGCGGTCGAATCTTTGCTCGTCGGCACACGACGCAGCGTTCACAAAAATCTTTCACGTCTTGGCGGATTCGTTTCCACCAGAATCTGTCGAGTGCCTTAGCAAGAGTGCTAGCAACTCCTCTGTGACCGGCTGACGAACTTTCGTACAGCTCTGTGATCAATCTCAGTCGGAGCTCAGAGTTCTGTGGAATACAGAGGCGATTGAGACGCCAAAAGTACCCATCTCTGGCTTCTATCCGGCTGTCTCTTGTCCACTCACCATCGTCCCCATAAAACGAATCCTGTGAGAACCCCTCGCGAATGAGATCAGCGAACTCAGGGCTCAGCTGCAACGCTTCAACAGTCAGTAAATTTAACTGTGCGTCTTCAAACAGCAGCTGGGACTTCCGTCGTAATTCTCGATCTGACGGAACCTCGCCATCCCAAAATAAGGGTACTGTGGCGTGAGGTACGAAGTCTGGACGCCGGCTTAACGGGTCGGCTTCGTTCAGAGCTCCCTTGCGATATGCAAGTGTCATCGAGCCCACAAACGGTTGCAAATCCCGCAGGTATCTTGCTTGCCGCTTGTTCAGCCTGTTGTTCGGTTGCTTGAGCAGATGTCGCAGTGTGTCGTGGTCTGTTACGACAAGGAACTTAGAGCATCCTTCAAGATAGCACCTCCAATGCTTGACAGCTTCGCATACGGCCAAAGCTTCTAAGTCGTACGCAGAGTAAGTGCTACCACGCTCAGCTGGATTCAACTTACGCGCCCAGTAAGAGACTGGTTGAAAACCGCCTCCTTGGTCTTGCAACAGGACTGCTGCAATCCCCACTGTTGAAGCATCTGTAGCCACGGTGAACGTCGCGTCCGAGCTGACCTCCGGAAGGATCAGGCATGGCGCGGAAATGAGCCGTAACTTGAGAGTCTCAAAGGCTTCCAAACAGGCAGGCGTCAGCGTAACCTTCTGTGGCTGGGACTTCCGCAGTAAGTCCGTCAATGGAGCCGTAAGGTCGCTAAAATGGTGTATAAATCTCGCATAGAAGTTGCAGAACTGTACGAAACTGCGAACCTCCTTTTGCGTCTTGGGCACTGGGTAGTCAGCAACGGCCTCGACTTTCTTTGTGGAAACCGAAATTTTCCCGGCTGACACAGTGTAGCCCAGATACTCCATTTCTTGTAATCCGAAGAAGCACTTCTTAAGGCGTAATTTCAGCCCTTCCTCCTTAAATCGCTGTAGCACTAGACGTAGGTGCTGCAGGTGCTCCTCCAGTGTTCGGCTGTATATACAGACGTCATCCAGGTAGACTGTCACGAACTTATGTAAAAAGTCGCGAAGAATGTCGTTCATCATCCTCTGAAATGTAGCTGGTGCATTACACAGCCCAAACGGCATGGCGACCCATTCCATCAATCCATCAGGGGTCTGAAAACCCGTCTTATGAACGTCCTGATCACGCACTCGAACTTGCCAGAATCCAGAAGCGAGGTCGAGGTGTGTGTAAAAATTCGCGTCCTTAAGTTCGTCCAGTGTGTTATCCACTCTCGGAAGTGGGTAGGCGTCCTTACGCGTAACCTCGTTAAGGCCACGGTAGTCAATACACAGACGTAGCGAGCCATCAGCTTTCCGCACAAAAAGAATTGGCGAGCCAAACTCACTGTAGCTGGGACGGATCAGACCAGCTTCTACTGCGTCTTTGAGCTGTCGATTAAGCTCAGCGCGTTCAGCTGGAGATAGTCGGTTCATACGTTGACGTCGCATCGGGCCAGTTGTTTCAATGGGATGGTCCCTTTGTCGGCTTACAGGTGGAGAGTCGACAGGTTGCAGTAACTCCGGAAAGTCATCGAAGAGTAGTGACCGGAAGTTGTCATGTTGGTCTGCCGTTAGTTCCTCTCCAGTGTGAAAATCTGTCGACTGTTCGGCGGCTGACGTAAGTTCAATGACGTAAAAATCAGCATGACGTCCCCTGCTGCGGCGCGTCTTGCGCATCAGCTTCTGAACTTTCGTAGACGACAGGAGTAGACACTCAGGGCGTCGTTCCTCAAGTATAGTCTCCACTGCTGTGCCGTCCATTAGTGTAAAAATTCTGGTGGTACCAAATTGTAAAGAGGCATGTTCGTCATCAAGCCATGGTAAACCCAAGATTAAGTCAGCTGTGCGTAAATCACGTAGAACGTAAAAAGTCCGCTGAAATTCGTGTCGAGCCAGCTCAAAAGTGACGTCACAGACTGTCGTAGAAGTCACTCGTTGTCCGTTAGCAAGTCGAACTGGAGTTTTACTCGCAGACTTACGAGTCTGTAAAGCAAAGCGTCGTACAAAGTCCTCTGACACAAAATCAAGTGTCGCAGCGCAGTCCACTAATCCAGTAATTTGGTGTCCACCATCAGGAGTTTTCACAGTCAGCTCAGTTCGAATTAACGGGCGAGCTTCCGTGAGGTCAGTCAGTTGCGCTGTAGCTGGCGAAGAAAATTGTTGCAGCGTAGCGATGGACTGTTCCGCGTTGTCTGCTGGTACAGGTACCGAGTCGGGTAGATCAGGTGCCGTAGGTTCTAGTGAGTCGTTAAACGCACAATCTGCGTCGACTAACCACAGTTGTACATGCCAAGGAGCTGGAGCAACCACCTCCTGTTGCGCTGGGTTGTCCAGTGACTGACGTGTAAAAAGTTGTGTCCTTGCTGGGAATTCTTGAAAAAGTTTCCAGTGCTTAGTCACCTGAGTAAATTTCGCCCACTTCGGTAGTACAAATATAGCCATCGTAGATGTCGGAGATGTTCGACGACAATCCTCAAAATGCTGCGCAATCCGCTCAGCTATCTCCCAGGGTGGGTTGATGAACACCCGTTCTCCTGTCAAGTCTCTGTCTAGAATCGAGTCACTCGGCGAACAGTGAGGTAAGTCACCGTGCGAGTTAAGACCTTCATCATCAGCACATCCCTCCAACGTGAAGTTGAATCGTGCATGCAGAGGGTCAAAGACTGAGTCAACCAGTTTCCAATCAACTGAACGTCTGGTTACAGGTTTGCGACTCTGTCTCTGCTTAGTCTGACGACGACGACCTGCTACTTGCGCTACAGGTGTCGCTACTGTAGTCGATGGAGATGTCGAAGGTGTGTCGACGACCTCTGTCGCTAACAGTGTCTCAGAATGAACAGTAGATGTAGCCGGCTGCTCCAGTTCATCTGTAGAACAGCCTTGCCACCATCATTGCTTCTTAGGTTGCATCGGTGCCTTGCCTTTGAACTCCGGGCATTGGAACAAGCGGTGTCCCTTCTTGTGGCACTTGAAGCAGAGTCCTTCGTCCATGTGTCGCTGACGCTCCTCAGCTGTCATTGCGTTTGCGAGTGAGTTAAAATCTTCGCGGCCGGATGTTTGACCACGTCCACCATTGTTGCCTCCACGACCACCAATGTTACCACCACGTCCACGTCCGCGGCCACGTCCACGGCCACCTTTGTTACGTTTCCAGACGTTAGCGGCCTCCTCGAGAGGGTCCTCAAAATTGCGCTTGCGTGTAGGCTGAGTAGACGGTCCAGCAGCAGACCTCGCATTGCCCAGTTCCGGCGAATCTGTCACCACGTTGTTCAAAAAGTTTTGTAGCTCCACCAGCGTTGTCTGGTATCCTAGTTGAGCTCGGTGTGACTTAGCCAGTTTGTTGAGTGCATCGTTCGCCAGGCCACTAATGAAGCGTACGCACTGTACCTCAGCTGTCAAGTTTTGACGAGAGCGACGTAAGTAGTCGTTGTACTGCTTAGTGTAATACGCGTAAGTCATCGTGTTGCTCTGCGTGAAGCTTAGCAAAGCGTTAATGGCATCGTCCTGAATATTCGGAAGAAACGTAGACTTGCGTAACTCCGTAACAAGCTCGTTGTAGGTAGATGGAATTGGAGGCTGATTTTTCCGGTTCAACCACCACCCACCTAGGTGTCCAGTAAACTGTGAAGTAACCCAAAATACTGCATTGTACGAGTCAGCTGAAATTCCAAGCATAATAAAACGCTGAGGCTGTGCTTCAAACCAATCCTCCAGTACATTAGGTATCTGACCATTCTGGTACGGTGAAGTAATTGCAGCCTTACGCTGAGTCTCCGTGAGGGTCACTGAAAGTCCAGCCAAGTTGTGGGTAGGCATTGGCATTCCCACTCGTAAATCCGTAGGTCCTTCACCAGTCAGTCGATTAATGTGTCCACGAATCAGTAGCCATACAGAACCAGAGTCGACCGTCGTAAACCGGGTGTACATGTGGAACTGTCTCGGGATAGACGTGTCATCATGCATGACCGGATTATGTTGTTTGATCGCTCGATCGAAAGATTCCCACTGAGTCACGTAACCGAAGTGAAGTAATTCACTCTTGTGCTTCTTAGCACGAAGTAACCCCGTCTCTGAGGGCGTAAGTGTCAGACCGTCAATGTTGATGCTTTCCGGGACGACGTAAGTTTCATCCGGATTAACTGTCGACTGTGCCAAAACAGACTGTTCGACCTGAGCAGGTGTACGTAAATTGTTCGTAGCAAACAGGACAGGAATAGAAGCCGAGTACACGTAAACGAGCTGTCGTCCTTAAGGTAGTGTAACGTTAACATGTTCACCACTCAACAGCGTCAAATCCTCCGGTGTCAAAACAAGACCGGTCTCCTCATGTAACTCGCGAATAGCAGCGTCGACAGGCTCTTCATTAGGTAAGACAGAGCCAGCTGGGAACCAAGTTTTACCAGAACGAGGCTCACGCTGAAACACCAACTTCAAATCCGACGGTTTAGTTCCTCCAACGTGAATTACCAACACGACGTAATGTCCAGGTCCGAGAGAAGCCATTTCAACTCAATCAAGCAACGTCGAGCAGATTAGTTAGCAACGAAAGCGTGCGTCGACCAAAGAGCTCCGAAACCAGTGTGGCGGTTAGCCTATGAAAGCTAAACGCTAGCACAAATCTGTTCTAGTCTGTCTAGTCTTGCTGCTGTAAGCAGGCGAAATGCTATTGTCGAGAGGCAATTGATGAGAGATGATTCACTGCTGTACTTGGGCAGTAGATGTTGTTAATGAACAAAGGAATTGTTAAATGGTTATGTCACCTCCCTCTACTGCACTGGGCTTAAATAGGTTTCAGCCCAGACTAGTTACGCTTGCAAGCTTTGCTTACGTGTCAAGCGTTAGTGCTGTCTAACCGTCGCATGTCCTCGGGACATGGCCTTTCAGCTTCCTCAGTATTACGACGCTGCACCTTCCGCATTGAAGAGCTTGTTCTGGCGCGTCATCTGGCTAGTTAGACTAATTATGCATATCTGTACGTACCGGGAGGTATTAGTCGTACTGTAGCATTAGCACCATTATAATATAGCAGTAGCGACGTACCCACGAGTATACGTCCGTCCGATGGAAAAGCACGAATTAATATCCGTAACGAGTACCTGTACAATGTCCTGCAATGTACTGTTGCAGGACTGTACTCGTCACACCTTGTTTCCCTCAGGATTCAAGTGTCCCAACCTCCTTCTGCATCGCGCGCACACCCTATTTAAGATTGTGGCTTCAAATTGAAATTGAAATTGCTTACAACATGTACTGGGTGAAACCAACTCTTGTCTTTGCCCCCCCCCCCCCGTGTATGTGCCATTAGTGGTCTTATCTTAACATGAGCTAAACCGATTACAATCTCTCCATTGACAATAGTGATACCGTCGAAAACATACATGTACCATGTATTTCTGATTTTTCGATCTATACGTATTTTTGTTGGATACAATATGAAATTAAAAAGTGTCGCTAGTCTCCACGATACGCGGCCTGCTCCAGCCGTTGCGGGGATGCTGATTAGCGAGGCTTGTTAGCTTGAGCTCGTCGAGGCGAACCTTACGTCAGGTACCGTGCGACTCCGGTCGTGCCGGAGGTAGGGGGATAGGCATGTGAAAAATTCCCTCACTCAGATCTTCGTTGGTCCCGTCTCGATCCGTGCTCTTCCCCGCCCGAGGTAGTAGTTGCCCCTCCCGACGCCCTTCGCCACCTAGCCGAGTCTTCCCTCCTCCTTCGGGGGCTGGGAAGTGAAAAATAACTTAGATGCATAAGGTGTCCCACGCGGATCCCAGCGCGCTGCCGCCTTCTTCCCGCCGAGCCCTTAGCCGCGCAAGGCATGGCGTGGCAATAGGGCCACCAACGAGCACCACAAGGAGGTGAGGGTGAGTGCCGACGGGTATTAGCATGCAACAGAAAATAACATGTAAAATCAAAACTTGTGTACTTCATGATTTTGATGGTGTTGCACTGCCTTTATTGGAGAGCTTGGAACATGTGGTTCACGGTGCTACCCCTAATCCAACGCCCTATCTAGATGGCGGATTGAGGAACGCTCATAGACATCATCCGTCAACTCAAAACTGTTATAAATGGTATCGATTCCGATTTCAATATATTTTCAAACTGTATTTATAATTTCTTCTTCGTTTGCCCTAACACTCGCATAAATAATACAATATAATAAGTAATTTTGTACACATACGGGCGTTTAGCGAGCTATATATTGCTTTGTATAGCTTTGTATAGCTATATATAGTACTTTGTAAGACAAAAGTTCAAACGTACCATGTAGAACATATCAGTAGTTATGGACATTCATTATTACAGTCGCTAAGGTTTGGTCAACGATGTCGTCCGATGTCGCATCGAGGTACAGGCTGTTCCATTTAAGAATTTGACTGGTTTCTTGATATCGAATTTAGGACCATCGTACGTCGCTTCCCAGGCATGGGGGCCGCTGACTCTCGTTCCTTGCGCTCTGACAGTTATGTCCGTATGCATCATTTTGTTCGTCGATCTACTTCTCTTCCGTTTCGGCGTTTTTTGGGGGATGTGCGACGAGAATTCATGCAACGTCTTTCTGCTGCTCTTCATGGCACTCTGGGTTCTTATCTCCGCGACGCTTTTCAGGAAGGCAGTGCTGATGCTGTGGCATGCCTTCCTGTTCCTCGGGCTTAGGTTTTTTCTTCCTTTCTTTCTTTTTCTTGCTTGGTGGCCTCCACTGCTTTTTCTTGTAAGAAATTTTTGTCGAATTTAGGACCATCATTGTGGTTTATGATCATATGGTGGTACATATTTGGCGGTGTTATCAATGCGAACACGCTGGAATATAATGCCAGCAGCGATGCAACTACCCCGTATCTCTCCACAGGTCGTACATCAACAATGTTGATCTCAATACATTAAACAAATTCGCTCAATACATAATATGCATGGGACAATCGATTCATTGATATTCCCCAGGCGGCGCGGAGCTTCGCGATATCGTGCTCAGCAAATGGCGGCAACCCCCCGTGCCCTTTGCCATCATTTGGAAGGCGGTGGTCCTACCCGTATCCCTATCTTTTCATCCATGTTAGACATTATTTCAAAATGGATTCTCTCTCGTTGTAGTAATTTGAGCACAGGGTATGTTAGTGACATTATTAAGATAAAACTCAAGTCATCGCATCTCCTAAATATCAGAGATAGGTACGTGATATCAGAGATACGAGAATATCAGATACGTGATGTCTCATCTTTCGCGGATTGTGGCAAAGTTCATCTAAGAACCGGCCTTTAACTGTGTACAAGTAAGAGACAAGCAGGGACGGAACCCTAACTACCGGCACATGTAGCCCTAACCCCATCACTTATTGATACGTGATGTCTATAAGATAATTAAAAAATATGATAATAAAGGCTGGTGCCTACTGCAGTGCTTTTCTTTTGCCGTGCTTTGGATTCCGTGATCCTCTTGTCCCTCTTGCCCTTTTGTTTCCCCTCTCACTTTCCCTGTCCGTGCTCATCTAGTTTTTCTTGTAACAAATTCACTTCACTGCCTACTGCAGTCACCTGTGTACTACGCATACAGAATCACAAAGCACCCGCAGGAACGGCGACGAGTTCACTGTAAAACAACGCACACAACTGCCTGTATCGACCAAAAAAACAAATAAGCCGCCGCATTCATCGTCCCAGCTCCATATGTAATGTCGTCACCCGCCCAACACTCGTTGCTTATTTATGTACGACGACGACTGATACATATATTCACCAAAGGTTCGTGGCCCATCCCGTCGCGCCCCGTATTATACGGCCCGTTGCATCCCGTGTCGCCCCGTTGCCATTGGAGCAGTACGTTTAGAACACATTGCAGTACAACATTCCATATCAATATGTCAGAATTAGGATATGTTAGAATTGACTGAATTTTATGACATAAATATATCGCATATTATAGTATTTCTTTAAAGGAAAAGCAGTGGAGGCCATCAAGCAAAAAGAAGAAAAGAGGAGAAAACCTAAGCCCGAGGGACAGGAAGGCATGCCACAACGTCAGCACTACCCTCCTGAAAAGCGTCGCGGAGATAGGAATCCAAAGTGCAATGACCCAAAGTGCAATGAAGAGTGGCAGAAAGACGTTGCATGAATTCACGTCGCACATCCCCTAAAAAAACGCCGAAAAGGAACATAAGTAGATCGACGAACGAAATGTTGCATACGGACATAACTTTCACAGCGCAAGGAACGAGAGTCAGCAACACCCATGCCACGGAAGCGACGAACAACCCCAAAATATCTCGGCGATAAACCAACTCAGCGGCCATCGGCGCCAACTGGCCCCCATCCTCCATGGCGAAGAGAAAGTAGTCATTGATCGATTGAACCGCATGCGTGCCAAGCAAAGCATGAGTGCGGAGGTCCGCATCAAGTTTGCTATGATGAGCTCCCAATGCAGGGCTTCCAGGGAGTGGGAGACGAGCACCTATACGAGGAACATTGGTGTTCGTGCGAGCACTTGTAACCGTCACTTCAACAACAAGATGATGGCGCCTTATAGAGGTAGAGGTGCCTTATACACGTATTGAAAATGAAATTGTTTACAACAATACCAGTAAAAACATGTTGCTATCTCTGCCCCCCCTGCGCTACGCCTAACAATGTTGGACTTAAAAGCGTGAGGTAGACCGTGAACCACTTATCCCAAACTCCCCATTGGCAGTAACGATACCGTCTAAAACATACACGTAACAAGGTATTTATTATTTTTTGATCTATAGGTATTTTTTTCGATACAATGTGAAATATGAAATGTCGCTATTCTCCACGATACGCGGCCTGCTCAAGCCGCTGCGAGGTCGCTGATCATCATGGCTCGTCAGCATGAGATGGTCGAGACGAGCCTGCCTTACCTCGGGTCATGTGCGACTCCGGTCGGGCCGGAGCTAGGGGGGGAAGGCATGCGAAAAAAACCCCTCGCTCAGGTCGTCGTCGGTCCCGTCTCGATCCGTGCTCAACCCCGCCCGAAGTATTAGCTACTCCTCCCGACGCAGCTCGCCACCTAGCCGAGTCTTCTCTCCTCCTTCGGGGGCTGAGAAGAGAAAATAACTAGGCTGCAGACGGTGTCCGGCTGGCTCTCCTGCCCCCGAGCGAGATGTTCTCCTCTCTCATGTCCTTGTTCCGTCTGTTTCCAACACCCATCTTATCGCGTTGTGCCCGGCCGTACCCTCCCCCGGTGGTTTTCGTTGTTAGGGGGGCGCCTTTACGTGCAAAGTGCCGTTACGATAACCCTAGGCACACTGCCTTAGGCAGCCTGTCGATAACCAGGTACCGAATTGGGGAGGGGTGGGTCGGACACATGGATCGAGTCGCCGAACCACAAAAGATGTTGGGTACGGGAATATTTTCCAAGAGCCCCCCGTACCGGGTTTTTCCGGCGGCGGTCGATCCTAAGGATCGCCGCCGCTAGTCCCTGCCGCTCCTCCGACCGCGACGCACCTCCGTCCTGCGTAGCTTCAAGCCTCACCCCTAGGGTAGACTCTTGCAGGGCTGGCGGCTGCTAGCGAGCGCCGTGCCCTAGCCTTGCTTCCCAACTGTCCGCCGTCAGCTCCGACACCCTCGTCGCACCGTTGATATGTCCGTACCCTTCCTCGCCAAAAAATAATCCGCATACATCGTTTCCGCCGTAACGGGAGAGTATTTGTGAGTATTTAGTCGCTGAAAAAAGATATCGGACTGGCCGAGCGGGAGATCCTTGTGCTGGTGTACGGATATTATGTTTTTCCAAAACCCTCCGTACATGGCTTCCCGACAGCTGCTGATCCCGCGGATCGCAGCTCTCGGTACCTCGTTCAACCCCCTACCGTGCCACGCCTGGCACGGCTACGGGGTTACCCGAGCCCACCGCGTGGAGGTAGAGGTAGGTGGCGACGGGCCTGCGAGCGCACCCCCCTCCGGGGCCACCGCCACTGCGCCGCCGGCGGGTGCCCTTATACACGTAGAGGTGCATTATACCGTCGACGAAGGTCCATACCCGCGAGACTCTGAATGAGCCTCATTGCACCGAGGGCACTTTCTAACATGAGAGGCGCGCTCCGCGGTCAAGGAGCGGTGGGCTGCCATCGTATAGCAATCGGATGGCGCCTTGAAACTGGACTCATGTGAAGCGAGAAAAAGAGCCGAAGCCCCGCGACCCGCACCCAAAATCACCCTCATATAGTCCGGTGAGGAAGGTCTCCAAAACGCGAAGAGGTCAAGGTAGGCCCGGGCCCGAATAATATGCGCGAAATGCCCCGTTGAATGTGGCCCCCAAAATCTCCCGAGCGAGTGAGAGCATCGGAAGTTGGAAGTTGTAGGCAAGTCAATTGGGTAGCGGGTGCCACCGCATTGATGACCGGAGATACCACAAACTCGACATCGGGCCCAACATAATCAAAAAGGTCTTGGTTCAGTGTGGTAGTCAACACCACGAGATCCGATTCCGAAAACCCGCCCATAGTAGCGATCGAATCGCGCGATCTGCGCAATTGGACCGCCCACGGTGGCAACATTCAGTAGTTCCTTTCGGATGAGACCGTACATAATAGGACCTAGCGACTCGGACTAGGTCCTTTGTAATCAATAATCAGGTTGGCGAGGGTCGCAACGTATGAAGCATAGTGAGCGGGTTGGGCGTCGAGCTCGAGGGACGGTACATTAAGGCCCCCAAGCTCCGCAGGGAGGGAAAGATGGCGCTTAGCACAATTCAATTGATGGAGCGTTGTACGTCTTGAGAAAAGCCCAAGATTCGGTAAACGGTTGTACGAACGGTTATATCTGCAGTAGTGAGGTACGGTCGGCAGATATCAGGGAGAAGGGGGCTGAGCAAAAAGCCATAGCGGCGTACCGCACACGTGATCGTCAAGCGAAAAGCGGCGTGTGTCCCTCTAAATTCCGACATTGCAAAGCTAATGATCGTGTCCAAGAGGAATTGATGAGCCTCTACGGAGTCTTGCAGCCAAGAAGGAACATATTTCTCATTATGAGATGTTGGAGGGCCATCTACCATCGTGAAGTCCATCGCCAAAGGGGCTCCAAGGTTAGTAGTACCCGAACAACGGGGACCATCGCCCGTATCATCTCAAAAACAAGTTCAACTGCCGTATCCGGAGGTACCATGCACGAATACTTGATTGGTTGAACATTCGAGCATACTTTCCTTAATTCCTTCGTAGCCACCGTAATCACAGTCGGGACGAAAGGCGTTTCTCAAATATTTTCCATCGCCAGAAAAGGCTTGGATCGCTGATGAATACTTGCACCGTTCCCCGATATTCCGGAGGGGGTGCTGATCTCCAAGTTGAACAAAAGCGGGCCTAGAGGATCATCTTGTCGAACACCCGCACGAAACTGAACCGAGCTCCGGAATCTCCCGAGCGAGTAAGAACATCGGGAGTCGGAAGTTGTAGGCAAGGCAATTGGGTGGCGGGCGCCACAGCATTTATAACCGGAGATACCACCAACTCGACATCGGGCCCAACATAATCGAAAAGATCTTGATTTAGTGTGTTAGTCAACACCACGAGATCCGATTCCAAAACTTGGCCCGTAATGGAGATCGTATCAATCGAACTTCGCAATTGGACCGTCCATGGTTAATTATAAATGGCAACATTTAATAGTCCCTATCGGATAAGACCGTAAATAATATGACCTAGCGACTCGGACTCGTAACCACTAATCAGGTTGGCGAGGGTCGCAGCGAATGAAGCATAGTGAGCGGGTTGGGCGTCGAGCTCGAGGGACGGTACATTAAGCCCCCCAAACTCCTCGGGGAGTAAGTTGGCGCTTAGCGCAATTCATTTGATCGAGCGTTTGTACGTCTTAAGAAACGCCCAAAATTCGGAAATCTGCAATTCGAACGACTACATTTGCAATAACAAGGCACCGTCGGCAGATATTATGGGGGAGGGTGCGGAGCAAGATCCCATGGCGGCGTACCGCACACGTGATCGTCAAGCGAAAAGCGGCGTGTGTCCCTCCGAAGTCCGACATAGCAAAGCAAACGGACTGGTCCAAGAGGAGTTGATGAGCCTCCACGGTGTCTGGCAACCTAGAATAAACTTGGTTCCCATTGTGAGATGCCGGTGGGCCATATGCCATCAACAAGTCCATCGACGAAGGGGACTCTAGGTTACTACTACCCGTAACAACGGGGACTATCGCCCGTATCACCTCAACATGTTTAAGGGTTCTATCCTGAGGTACCATGCACGAATACTTGATTGGTTGAACCCTCAAGCAAACTTTCCCCAATTCCTCCGTAGCCATCGTAATCACAGTCGGGACGAAAGGCGTTTTGATCAAGTATTTGCCATCGTAGTCAGTGAAGGCTTGGATCGCTGATGAATCCTTGCACTGTTTCCCAATATTCCGGATCGCCAAGTTGAACAAAAGCGGGCCAAAATGATCATCATGTCGGACACCCGTACGATATTAAAACATGCCGTACAATAGCGAAGCAAAATCGAAGTAATACGCCGTGGAGTCCCGTGAATATTAAGCCTAGGGATCAAGTGAATTTTGTCGATGTTGATGGTAATGATATTTTAAAACGTCGATGTTGATGGTATTGATATCTTGAATTGTCGATGTTGATAGTGTTGATAGTTTGGGATGCTGACATCGACGGCAATTTAAGCCGATATTATCGCCGATGTATCGATATTTGGGACGATATATCGATACATCGGTCATAGATAATCAATATTTCCAATTGTTTTGATAATTGATGGCATTGATACTAGCACTACTGCCATCGTGTCGATGTCGATGTCGTAACCTATCACATCGATGGCACTATCACCAGGTGATGATGATACTATCGACGATGCATCGATGGCTGATCCCTAGCCTTAGTGAATATATTATCTCAACCAACAGAATAATAGGATGTAAGTCGGAATTCTTGTACAACTCTTCAAGGAAACTCCAGCGGCGCGGGAAATGATGTTGAAGTCGTTTTCTTAATCCAAGGTGAGGGGGTTGCAATCAAGGATAGCTTGGAAGCCGATACGAGTGGTGTGAATAGCTCAGTCGATAATAGCTTTCGTGAAAACCGATCTTTGTACTTGGTCCACGTGGTCGGCCGCAACAGTCGCTATCCGCGCAATGGCAAGACAATATGAGCTAACCGCGACATGACGCCGCCAGCTAACGGTTGAATCTTACGGGCCTCACCCCGTAGGCGAGTGGCGTCACGGTCGACACTTGTCTCCTCGTTAAGAGCCCACCCGGTCGCACTCGCCAAAAAGTATGCCGGAACATCGGGAATTTTGCCGCCGAGTAGCGGTAAACCCACTTACGCCATGCGGGGACATTCAAGTCATCACGGACATGTTCACGGATATGAGACTGGAATTGATATTCTTGAGGAACTAATACTGTACATTCGTTTATACAAGAAAATTCACAAATTTGAACCATGCAGCACATAAAGCATATGGGATGATATTACATGAAGATAACGCTCTAGTACTTACACTGTGTGCATAAACGGGGAATTACGGGATGCGAAGCGATGAGGAAGTAATCAGTACGGTGTAAGCCGCGATCCTGCTAGTGATATGCCGTTCGGCGTTGCGTGAGATTGCACATATACGACACATATCATACTTCCGCATGCCAACTACTGTTTGATGTGCGACACATATATATATATATATATATATATCGTCTAGCTCTTCGCTAGCCCGCCGTGCTGTCGTTAAAAAAGCACATATGACACCCGCTTCAATTGGTTTTCGATTGAGGTGTGTCAGCGCACGGTACGCGGCAAAGCGCCCGTGTTAACGACGTGTTCATTGTAATCTACGACACACACATCCATCGACAAAAAAGAAAGCAAGCCACATTAATCGTCCCAACTCCACATATTTTGTCGTCTCCCGCCCGGCACTCGTTGTTGCTTCATATTTATGACGATGGTTGATACATATATCACTAGGCTCGCGGCCACCCCGTGGCGCCCCGTTTACGCCCCGTTGCCAATGCAATAGTACATGTACGAGCAAAATATATTGCAATACAACTTTCCATCCCATAATTGACTGACGAATTTTATTATATTACGACACTATGGGTGTCTATCTCCGCGATGCTTTTCAAGAGGGCAGTGCTGACGCTTTGGCATGCCTTCAAGTTCCTCGGGCTTAGTTTTTTCCTTTTGTTTTTTTGCTAGATGGCCTCTACTGCTTTTTCTTGTAAGAAATTTTAGTCATATACCCAATTTGTACTTGTAGCTTCAGTTTAGGGCTTTGGCTCCCCTTTCGCTTCACATGAGTCCAGTTTCAAGGTGCCACCCGATTGCTATACGATGGCAGCCCACCGGGTGCTTGGCTTGACTTCGGAGCGCGCCTCTCATGTTCGAAAGTGCCCTCGGTGCGATGAGGCTCCTTCATAGTCTCGCTGGTATGGATCTTCGTCGACGGTATCAGGCACCTCTATGTCGGGTGAGCACTCAATAACTGCTATGCTCATGGGCCATATACCCCGGTGCCCGTGCTCTTGGTATATCATTCAACTCCACGACCGCATTGTAAGGCTAGGGATCAAGTGAATTTTGTCGATGTTGATGGTAATGATATTTTAAAACGTCGATGTTGATGGTATTGATATCTTGAATGGTCGATGTTGATAGTGTTGATAGTTTGGGATGCTGACATCGACGGCAATTTAAGCCGATATTATCGCCGATGTATCGATATTTGGGACGATATATCGATACATCGGTCATAGATAATCAATATTTCCAATTGTTTTGATAATTGATGGCATTGATACTAGCACTACTGCCATCGTGTCGATGTCGATGTCGTAACCTATCACATCGATGGCACTATCACCAGGTGATGATGATACTATCGACGATGCATCGATGGCTGATCCCTAGCCTTACCGCATTGTCCACGTGCTTGAAGAGTTCATGCTTGAAGCGGGGGCTACTAAGGGGCGGGACTTGCGGTTGGAGGCCCGCCGTATTCGGTCGGGAGCTCCTCGAGATCTCCCAGGGGATGTGGTTTGGTTAGACTTCATGGCTCCGCACCGTCATCTTGTTGTTGATGTGACGGGTACAAGTGCTGGCACGAACACCAATGTTCCTCGTATAGGTGCTCGTCTCCCACTCCCTGGCAGCCTTGCATTGGCAACTCAGCATGGCAAACTTGATGCTGACCTCCGCACTTATGCTCTGCTTGGCATGCCTTCGGTTCAGTCGATCCATGACTAATATCCCTTCGCCATGGAGGATGGGGGCCGGTTGGCGCCGATGGCGGCTGAGTTGGTTGATCGCCGGGATATTTTGGTGGTTGTTCGTCGCTTCCCTTGCATGGGTGTTGCTGACTCTCGTTCCTTGCGCTATGAAAGTTATGTCCTTATGCAACATTTCGTTCGTCGATCTACTTATGTTCCTTTTCGGCGTTTTTCGGGGGATGTGCGAGTGTGCGACGTGAATTCATGCAACGTCTTTCTGCCACTCTTCATGTCACTTTGGGTTCCTATCTCCGCGACGCTTTTCAAGAGGGCAGTGCTGACGCTGTGGCATGCCTTCCTGTTCCTCAAGCTTTGGGTTTTTCCTCTTTTCTTCTTTTTGCTTGATGGCCTCTACTGTTTTTTTTTTATAAGAAATTCATTTGTACTGTCCCTACTTGTAGTTGTAGCTGTAGCTTAGAGTATAGGTACCATGTATGTTCAATAAAGCAGAACTGGAATAAATAAACTGAGGTCATCGCATCTCCTAGCTAGATATCGGTATTGATAGAGATAGCGAGCAAAACCCTTATTTTGGACAACATTTCAGCTAAAAGGGCATTACGTCATCATTACACAAGGGTTTGAAGCGCAGTTTCGTCCAAGAGAAAGCCATAGTGCTGGCCTAAGTACGTGCAAAGTTTCAGCCACTAATTCCGTTTGTAGCGGTGCTGTCGGCTGTGACAAGATGAGTCGGTGAAGATGGGCGAAAACTGCCGGTGGCCCTATTTTGGACAACAACTCCTGAAGCTCACTACAATGACCTCATACGCCCCTCAAAACACTCCAAGCTGCCTACAAGTCTACGAGTAGCTTGTCTAAGCCTCTGGGAGCACATTCTTCAAAAGGAGGCTCGGCGGAAGGCGAAGACTCGCCACGGGAGCCGCCACGATGAGGTGCGTCCATGTCGGTACCTCCTGCTCCCACACCAAGTTCCATGCTTTCACTCGCTTTGGCTGCTCTCAATAGGACACTTGCGCCGTTCTTGATAAGTGCGGTAGGCTCGTAGATAGCGGGGCTATTGTTCTGAGTGTTGGTGACGTCCTCGAGAGCCATACGCTTGGGTGCTTGTTGGGTTGCCATTGTAGCGTGT
The DNA here is from genome assembly GCA_026401115.1 of Tetraselmis chui. Taxonomy (NCBI): domain Eukaryota; kingdom Viridiplantae; phylum Chlorophyta; class Chlorodendrophyceae; order Chlorodendrales; family Chlorodendraceae; genus Tetraselmis; species Tetraselmis chui. The sequence continues at coordinate 88,540 of JAPMLY010001083.1, read as the reverse complement.
CGCTTGCGGGCCGCAACGGTATCGGCCTTTTTACCGCCCGGTTCACGAGTTCCTCTTCACACTCCCCGCACATAAGCTCCACTTCAACCACAGCGGCCTCAATACGCTCCAAATCGATTGTTGCGTTGTCGCAAAGTGTCTCTGTATCAGCGTTTAGGTTAGGGTCCGTGTTCTTTGGGTGGTCCAATGGCTCCTTGCCCGCGCATTGTAGAAGGTAGTCGTACCTGTCGTGATAAGTATCAACGGTCGAGCGGGCACCCTCCACTGCATACAACAGGTCAAGAACGCCATCCATATGCTTGTCTGCCTCTGCCTTTAGCTTGACGAGTGTGCTTTTCTCTTTTGCTATGCTTTTCATGGCGGCACGTACGGGACCGGGTTGTCCAACGTCGCGGTGGTTTGGCAATATCCAGGGACGTGTTGTATTAATTAGTTTATTTTGTAAATGATATCATCTGTTGTAAGACACTAGCCAACTGAATGATGCACCACCACAGATTGCACAAGGGCATCCTCTTGCTCTTTCGTAAGTCCACTTCGTTTGTCAAGCTTAGGTTTTCCAAAGTCGGGGGTTTTCATGGTGCGTCGGAGGGTCGGCCATGGGATACCGTGCTTTGCTGCGATTGTAGAGAGATAGTAACCTTCAGTACCGGCCTTGGCACTCGCAATTACTCGACGACCTTCGTCGACTGCCTTGGCGAGGCTTTCTTGAGTGTAGGCTCGATATTTGCCACGAGCGGGAAGGGAGCCGCTGCCCATAGCGGAGATCGATAGCGAATAGCGGGGATCGCTGCGAAGTCGACGTTGTTGTTGAAATTTTTGAAAATCGAGAAAAGGGGGGCTGTATGTACCGAGACCCAAACTGCGGCAAGCGGGCGCACCATGAGCAAATACGCGCGACAACCGACAAGAGGCTCGCCAAGGACTTGTATGGCGGATGGGTGGGTAGTATGGGGAGATTCAAGCCACTATTAAGTGGTTTGCACGCTTCTCGAGTGGGTTGGTCGAAATTGATAGGTGCTTTTGGTGCGATTTGGTCAGCAGGTCCCATCACATGCGCTCTCTCTGCTGACCAACGCGACGAGCTCGACCAGCCGCCAACACAGCCCCATCAGAGGGTCTCTGAGGGGGTTCTATGATAGGGTTTGTGTCTTGAAATGACCTCGTCTAGGCGGGCTAGGGTAGGCCTAAACCGCTATTTGTTCAAAATAGATTCATGTCCAAAATAAGGGTTCATCTCCAAAATAAGGGTTTTGCGTGATGTCTGCAAGATAATTTCAAAAGATTTGACGAAGAAAGGCTGGTGACCACTGTAGTCTGTGTATTTCTCAATGTTCATAAACTAAAATCACAACGCACCCGCCCGGAACGCCGACATGTTCACTGTAATACGACTCACACCTCCATCGACAAAAAAAGAAGAAGCCGCATTAATCGTCCGAGCTCCACATATATTGTCGTCTCCCGGCCGGCACTCGTTTTGCTGCTTCATATTTATGACGATGACTGATCTATATCACTAGGATCGCGGCCACCCCGTGGCGCCCCGTTCACGCCCCATTGCATCTCGTGTCGCCCCGTTGCCAGTGCAGCAGTACCTGTACGAGTAAAATATATTGCATTATACAACTTTTCTTCCAAGAATTGACTGACGAAATTTATAATATCATCGCATCATATTAAAATTTTTTTACAAGAAAAAACACTTAAGGCCACTGCAGGGGCAAAAAGAAAAACAGAGGGGACAACTTTTTGGCTGAGAAACATGAAGACATGCCACGGCGTCCGCACTGCCCCCTCATTACCCCCGTCCTATACAGAGCGAAAAGGCACGCGTGCCGCGTGGTCTTGTACGTTTTTTGTACGTAATGTTACAAATCACTCGTAGAAGTACACCACGCGACCGCGCGTGCCTTGCGTGACACGAAACGAGCTGTCACGGGCACGCAGAGGCCATGTGACATGCACGCGTGGTCTTTGCGTGCCCGCGTGGTCCCTGTGGCACGGGATCTAGTAGAACCTTCTTCACCCCACCCCAGGCCTCACCGCCACAACCACCATAATTCCCTGTAAATTACCGCAAAATAAACTTTAAAATGTAAGTGTTGTAACTAGCTCCCCCTCTTTCACCCGTCGGTCGCTGATTTGGGGACGGACGGAAGTGATCGGCGGCCCGCGCGGCGGCGCCCACCGCTACGGTGCGTGCCACCGGCCGGCGCCTCCTCCCGACGCGATCTTTGGGAATCTCGCCAAGGTTAATGGAAAATAATGAAAAAAATGTCACAATGTGTGCTTCTAGGGGATGCATGGGTAGATAGTTGGTGAATAGTAATTAGGTTGTCGCTTGATGAAAGTCATGTAGTAGAGCGTGTGAGTGCGGGTGGGATGGCGCGCTCCCGTCGTTGAATTGACCAGTGCGCGAAGCATTAAGCAAGACAAGGTGCGGGTATATATGGTTAGAGGCAAACGATGGCACTACTAGAATGCTAGCGATAATGGTAGGATTCTTTTGCCATAGCGTGCCTCCGAGCCATCATGGCATACTAGCTAATCGCTAGCGGTAGTTGCGTTGCTAAATCAGGTCAACATCATATACGACCACGCGTGTTCGTGCCGCCGTGCCCACTTTGTCGTATAGGACGGCAAAATTGACACATTAGAAACTATACTAGCACGACAAGAAACGTACAAAAGTGACCACGCGGCACGTGTGGTTTTTCGCTATGTATAGGACGGCCCTATCTATATTCCACTGTAGCGTATTGCTCGCTAACCGCCTGCAGGTTAGATTACATGTATCTGTACAAACTTCATATTTAAAAAAAAACAAGAGAAAGCAGTGGAGGCCACCAAGCAAAAAGAAGTATCAAAGAGAAAAGGATCATTAAAGCACATTAAACAAATAACTACGTCGGACAATAATGTTGTTCCTATTTTCCCGGACTATGTATAGGTACATCCACATTGTCACGTATCAAGCGGTGGTAGCTCTGATATATTAAGTGTTGCTGACACGCGTGTAAGATGTCAACACAGTGGACACATCCTCACTAAATCTCGGTTGCCCGACAACACACAAAGCTGACCTCGACTCAAAACAACGCCCGCTTCAACTGAAATTAAAACAATGGACGTACGTAGGAGGACACGATGTATATTTAATTTAAAGGTGAGGAGGCGTGTTGGGTGTCGTCTCATTGTGTGCGGGTGCGGCTATTACAATTATGTATCGCTATGTCGGCCACGATCACGCGAGTCAACTGCCATGTCATTGGTAAGAACATCGCTAAGCGTTACAAGCAAAGAAGTGAACGATACAACGTGGTTGCGGGAGTCTCTCGTACGTTTATGCTACGGTTGAAACATAGCTACTTGAAGGTGAGAAGGCATGTTGGGTGTCGTCTGATTGTGTGTGGGTGCGGCTATCATTCCAATGTATCGCTATGTCGGTAAGGGTTACACGAGTAAACTGCCCCATCATCCGTAAGAATATCGCTAAGCGTGTCAAGTATAGCAATGAACGATGCAACGTGGTGGCGGGAGTATCTAGCATGTCTATGTTATGGTTGAAACGTAGGTATTGGCTCATAAAGCACCCAAAGCTTGGTTTTTTGCCGAAGCGGGCGGTGTTTTGATCAAGCCCCTCTCAACTACCAATGAAGAGGTGCATGTACCGCTTAATCACTACAACTGCCACCGATTCCTAAACACATCTACTCATACATCACGAAGACGAGCAACACAATCATGCGACGGCTCTTCCCTTTATTATTCAACAACGAGCATTATTGAGGATGGCGTTCGAATACTTGTATGGCGCCGCCGCATCATTGTTCTATTTGTTGCGGAGTGCGAACAAGCAAGCAACGGATATCACCTCGACTATGAGTGACCGTCACCTGGCATCTCGCGCTGGCAATGAAAAAGGGTGGCCATTGCCGGACACGACTTTGAGGATCTACACAATATCGACTAGTTGGAGTACCTGAGCGAGATCCTTACTGGTCTGCAATTTAAGCTGAAAAAAAACGACGAAATCAAATTTGCTCGCCATAGTGCTTTGTCAATAGCGATCCTAACATATTAGACGGTGTAAGATGTTTTTGGTATATTATAATGATGATAGATTCACCGTGAAAATATGCCATTGTGCATTATTTCATCGCATAATTACAACATGCAAGATAGTGTTAAAGCAATACGGAAGAACGATAGCACCCGTGTGATATACAATGTATGTCTAACGGCGCGCATCAATGTTGTCAATCGCGAGCATACGCACATCATGAACCTCTTCAATTGTCCGTTAGATACATTTTTCCAGCGTCGATCTAACGGTGCACGTCATTGCTGTAAATTGTGTGACGCGAAGCACATGTACTAGCGAATCTTTTGGTACCGATATGGGCAACGTCTTTTCAATGCGGTATTTGGTGGTCCTCTACACGGTTGCATTTGTAATATTCAAATCGCTCAATATCCCTCTACCCGCCCCGACATCACCTTCGCCATCAGCGTCATCAGTCGCCGACACACGTCCCCACTCCAAATTCACATGAAACAATTGAAACGCCTCCTTCGCTATCTCAACGGCACACGCTCCTCCGGCATCACCTATGGCTTATGCGCACCCCACCCCCGTACCACCATGACTGTCTTCTCCGAATCGGACTTGGCCGCCGACATTCCGACAATACCACTCGTCGCTCTCAGTCCGGTGACACTGTCATGCTTAACGGCCCTGCCATAAGGTGGACCTCCAAACAACTTGACGGTGTCTCCCTATCCACCACCGAAGCTAAATCTGCCGCCCCAACTTGTGTAGCTCAAAGTGCCGTTCACTTTCGCCAACTGCTCCAAGATGTTTACCATCGCCAAAAAGGACCCACTACTGTGTATGAAGACAATGAGGTCAAACTCGCAAATAACCCCATGGACTCGTACATGACCAAGCACATCGACATTCGTCACCATTGCACCACAAAACTCGTCGACGTGCACACCATCGCTGTCGTCTCCATGTCCACTTCCGACATGCTTGCCGATGGCATTACCAAGGCTCATCCACAACCCAATCACATCAACATGCTTTTCAAGCGGTGCCTCGGGTCAATTTCCTAACACGTCCGGTCAATGATATAGAGGGGCTTTTCATAGTACATTAATACCCGTACATGTTACTTTATCAATTGTATAGCATCGGATGCGTGTGTGCAACCGACCCTTATGTAACCAGCACCAAATCTTCTCTCATATCACACCCATGGTGCTGCCGGTTCCCTACATCCATATGCCATTTCTCCGATAATACGGTACGTTGCAGAGCGATGAGAATGGTATTCTCGGCGTGTTGCATTCTCGGCGTTGCCTAGGAGTTTCTTTAGTTTAATCTGCTAGGTTTATGAACAATGCAGTGCTTCCTTTTGCCGTGCTTTGGATTCCGTGATCCTCTTGTCACTGTTGCCTTTTTGTTACCCGTCCCTTTTTCCCTGTCTGTGCTCGTGTTGTTTCTCTTGTAATCATTTCAGGAGACTGGTAGTATATTCTAGAGGAGCTCGAGGAACTAATATTCCAATAATTCGTAAATACAAGAAAAATCATCACAAATTTGAAGGAATCATGGAACCATACAGTACATAAAGCATATACAATGATATCAGATAAGGATATCTCTCTAGTACTTACACAGTGTGCAGTAACGGGTGGAATTACGGGAGGCGAAGCAATGAGGAAGCAGTCAGTACGGGGTGGGCCGCGATGCTAGTGATCACTAGCATCGCGGCCCGTCCCGTGGGTATTGCTTCTGCATTACTTCAACTCCCGTGGATCTCTCTGAGACAATGCAGAACAAAGTACTACGCCGAGTCATTGATACAGTATCCTGATGAGACACAAAGTACTACGCCGAGTCTTTGACACAGTATGCTAATCAGACACTAAGTATTACGCTGAGCGATTTATTCAGTATGCCGATCAGACACTAAGTAATATCTGTCTCTTGATGTGGATACGAGGAAAGTACATCGGCTGTACCCGTGATTCCGCTCTGAGACAGAATAATACGAAAGGTGATAATGATTACGCCTTATCGCCACCACGTGATTGTACGGACGCCGTATCAATATGAAAATGCGCCTGATCGCCTCACGGTATATTCTGATACGTTATGCTTGCGCCGCCACGGCGGGAGTCTCATCACTATCACTAAGTTGCAAACTCACCGTATTTATATCATTATGATTTGTATTTGCCAGCTATGCATACTGGTCATACGACGATATATCTTGACCATGAAATAGTCCCTGTTCGGGGTTTTTTCGCATCTATCGTTATCCAAGATCAATGTCGACCGTCAGATCTTTCTTGGCTAATTAGCATGTTTTAGAGCTTAAATTACGGGTACGTGTACTTCTGTGCAATTACTTTTCAGGAGAGAGAAATAATTCGGTGAAATGACATTTTTACATTTCACTAAATCCATTATTACCCGATGGCCTATGGCCTATCGCATCTAATACGCTGTCTAGAATCCTGATCTGCCGGTAAGACACAGCTCTACAGCTCTATCTGGTCAGCACACGCCCCTTACGAAGTTGTGTTACGGAAGATTTCCCGCGTTGTCATGGGAAGCGGCACTCCTGTTGGTGGCCGGGTGTTTGCTTCACTTTGCACAACGTCGACGCCGTACTCGCCTGAGGCTGGTCGGCGTCAGGTAGTAGAAGAGCGGGGTGCTTGGCAGAAGGACGACGGGCTGTGGAAAAGCTCTTCGCTACCGGCATCGCCCGATGACGTCGAGGCTCGACTATGCCGCAGATAGCAGTAGGGTTTCCCGGGCCATTTTGGTCGCTTCTGCACAACGCACTAGCAGCAGCGGTAGTTCACGCAGGTATATTAGTGTGTTGTATAAAAATGTACTCGGCAAGCAGGCGCTTTTTAAACAGGAGGGGGCATCACACCTTATAGTCTCCTCATACGGACTGCACACTCCTAGTACTTCCTTCCTCGGTCGTAGTGGGAGGCTTATGTCCCGGGAGAGGCGGCACCTTGTAGTCTGTGAAGGCCTTCCCGTAGTCACTTCGGAACCAAGTCAGTGCAACGTTCTTCGCTTCGTCCCCCGCAGTCGGTAGAACACGTCCCACCCAATCTGTGTTGGGGATCTCCTTGTCTGAGCTCTTAAACCTGCCGTGAATTGTACGCCGACACGGTTCGGTCTTCGCGACGCTAAGCACTAGATCGGAAGTGGTCAACAACCTTATCACATAAAGATGGGTGCGGAAAGGAGGGATTATAACAACTTATCTTAAAGACCGTGACGTTACTTGTATCTCCACAGCAAACCAGGCTTGCGAATACGCGGGAGAGAGGCGTGCAGCGTACTAGCTCTTCCGATAGGGGTGGTCTGTACGATGAGCTGGTTGAGACGGAACTGACATACTCAGTGTCGCTACTCGTACCGTAGCAACGCTGCGGCTGCGCTGCTGGTCAGCAATGTCGCGGTATAGTTACCAATATTAATGATGGATGAAATGTGGTTTCTGGTACAGGTACATATGTTAGTACCATGGTTTTTCGAATTAAAAAAAATCTTAAGGATTTTTACAAAAAAAAGCACTGGAGGCCACCAAGCTTATGTACGTTTTTCAAAGATATATATGCTCTTTATCTCTGGATTACAGGAAAATGGTGATAATAATAATATCGCGTGAATGTGTATACACTACCTGTACTTTACGAAATCCAAGAGGAAGTGCGCGCGCAGCGCTTTTTGCATAAAGGAGATATCTGTACTGCTTACGTTATTTCCAGTACAATTCCTCATTCTCACCGGGACGTACGGGGCTACCGGAACCTACGGGACGGGCCGCGATGCGAGTGATATGGCGTTCGGCGTTGCGTGAGATTGCACATAATACACGACAGGTATCATAATTCCGCAGGCCAATAACTGCCCACTGTGCGACATATATATCGTCTAGCTCTTCGCTCGCCCGCCGTGCTGTCGTTGAGAAAGCACATCTGACACCCGCTTCAGTTGGTTTTCGATTCAGGTGTGTCAAGGTATGGTATACGCGGCAGTGATGCGCACCGCACTATTTGCTTGTCGTATATTTAAACAAGATCTTCGGATAAGACACATCTTGCCGCCGATAAGGCAAATTCACAATCATAACACAAAGTTGCGCTAATTAACACTGCTTTTATGCAAAGGTGGAAAACTTGCCATAATCGCTCCTGATGGGAGTGAAGCGGTGGGGGCGGCCGAACCACGATATGATGATACATATATATGTGTATATACATATGTACACGGCATGCTATATCAGCCAGTTGCTTTTCAGTTTTTTCCGCACTTTTCAGCACGATCGATAGTAACAACTATTATACGAATGATAGATAAACCACAAAAGCTTACCTCTCGGTAACAATATACAGACACAGCAATAATAATGTGAATAATATGCATATATGCAATTATAGCGATTGAAGCGATAATACTTCGGCGTCAAGCCCGTCAATCCTTCTTCGTCACCGCAGCATAACTTTATAGCGAGAGCGAATGCCAAGTAATGCGAGTTTGATAATACCTTGATATAGTAATAAGCCCTTATTTATTTCTATAACCAAAACTCTACGCGGGGGCGGCGCTAGGGGTGGGAGGTGGCGGGGGATTTATAAGCGTGCTCGTACTATACTGTTTTGAAGAGTCCGATCTATCGAGGGCGAGAAACCCGATGATGCTTGAAAGACCATTTAAGCTCGCTGTTTTCAAGAAGATAAGTTACACACGCCAATTTCCGATAAACCCCGCCGCGTTGGGCGGGATGACTACTTATTTGGAATAGTCGATTTGTATTGAATGACCTGATGCTGGTCCTGTACTAGTATTTTTCTAAGACAAGCTGTTGTCCGAAGGCCTACCTATAGTCTAGACGATTGTTTTTGGATATATGGAGAGCTCGTCTCCGCGTATTCAGTAAAGCTTGATTGGGACCACCAACTGTCAATGAGATGGCGGGTCACAAAATAAATACAGGTCACACGGGGAGTAGATCTTGCCATCGACTGCTTTCCGCCGACGTCCATCGTTGATCTCGTCTATACCATCCGCACTTTATTGTATGGCCCTCGCTCAGTCATCACCTAAAGAAAAGCAAGCGCTGATATCAATTCCGCGTGACGAGGGTCACCCCCATGTAGCAATTACAGTACTCGTAATATTCCCGTAGTTTTGCCGTATCATCTGAGCAGAGTCGAAGACGCAAGGAAGACTGCATTCCGCATGTAAGAAAATAGAGACTGCGTAACTACCAGTAGTCAAACCGCCGCGTCATCGTCAATATTGTTAAGGTAATACACCGTCGATAATAAGGATTTACGCGTGGATGACTTCCGCACCATTTCCCCCCTCACTTACATACGGTATGTACGTCACGCATAAGTGTATACGCACAAGTGATTTGACTTCCTCGCCCAACTCATGCCTGTTTATGGAGATCCCTTCTGCACAGGAGGAAGTACTGCCGTTCCGGCATAAGTGCACTGGTCATTGGGAAATATGGACTCATGCCCAACTTCCCTGGTTCCCACTGCCTTAATCTTCAAATAAAATCAAAATTTTCTTACAAGAAAAAGCAGTGGAGGCCACCAAGCAAGAAAAAGAAAGAAAGGAAGAAAAAACCCTAAGCCCGAGGAACAGGAAGGCATGCCACAGCATCAGCACTGCCTTCCTGAAAAGCGTCGCGGAGATAAGAACCCAGAGTGCCATGAAGAGCAGCAGAAAGACGTTGCATGAATTCTCGTCGCACATCCCCCAAAAAACGCCGAAACGGAAGAGAAGTAGATCGACGAACAAAATGCTGCATACGGACATAACTGTCAGAGCGCAAGGAACGAGAGTCAGCGGCCCCCATGCCAGGGAAGCGACGTACAGCCACCAAAATAGCCAAGCGATCGACCAACTCAGCCGCCATCGGCGCCAACCGGCCCCCATCCTCCATGGCGAAGGGGTAGTAGTCATGGACCGACTGAACCGAAGGCGTGCCAAGCAAAGCGGAAGTGCGGAGGTCCGCATCAAGTTTGCCTTGCTGAGCTCCCAATGCAAGGCTGCCAGGGAGAGGAAGGCGAGCACCTATACGAGGAACGTTGGTGTTCGTGCGAGCACTTGTAACCGTCACATCAACAACAAGATGGCGGTGCGGAGCCATGAAGTCCAACCAAACCACATCCCCAGGACGATCACGTGAAGCTCCCGACCGAATACGGCGGACCTCCAACCGCAAGTCCCGGCCCTTAGTAGCCCCCGCTTCAAGCATGAACTCTTCAAGCACGTGGACAATGCGGTCATGGAGTTGAATGATATACCAAGAGCACGGGCACCGGGGGATATGGTCCATGAGCATAGCGGCTGTTGAGCGCTCACCCGACATAAAGATGCCCGATACCGTCGACGAAGATCCATACCCGCGAGAATCTGAAGGGGCCTCATTGCACCGAGGGCATTTTCGAACATGAGCGGCGCGCTCCGCAGTCAAGCCAAGCACCCGGTGGGCTGCCATCATATAGCAATCGGATGGCACCTTGAAACTGGACTCATGTGAAGCGAAAAAGAGAGCCAAAGCCCCGCGACCCGTACCCGAAGTCACCCTCATATAGTCCGGTGGGGAAGGTCTGCAAAACGCCAAGAGGTCAAGGTAGGCCCGGGCACGAAGAATGCGCGAAATGCCCCGTTGGATGTGGCCCCCAGAATCTCCCAAGCGAGTAAGAGCATCGGGAGTCGGAAGTTGTAAGCTAGTCACTTGGGTAGCGGGTGCCACCGCATTGTTGACCGTAGATACCACCAACTCGACATCGGGCCCGGCATAATCAGAAAGGTTTTGGTTCAGTGTGTTAGTCAAAACCACAAGCTCCGATTCCGAAAACCCGCCCATAGTGGAGATAGAGTCGTACGAATTGCGCAATTGGACCGCCCACGGTAAAGTAGAAGTGGCAACATTAAGTAGTTCCTGTCGGATGAGACCGTACAAAGGACCTAGCGACTCGGACTCGTAATCAGTAATCAGGTTGGCGAGGGTCGCAGTGAATGAAGCATAGTGAGCAGGTTCGGCGTCGAGCTCGAGGGACGGTACATTAAGCCCCCCAAACTCCGCCGGGAGGGAGAGCTGTCGTTTAGCACAATTCAGTTGATCGAGTGTTTGTGCGTCCAAAGAAACGCCCAAGATTCGATAAACTGCCGCACGAACGGCCCTATCTGCAGTAGCAAGGTACGGTCGGCAGATATCTGGGGGGAGGGTGCGGAGCAAGAAACCATAGCGGCGTACCGCACACGTGATCATCAAGCGGAAAGCGGCGTGAGTCCCTCCGAAGTCCGACATAGCAAAGCATACAATCTTGTCCAAGAGGAGTTGATGAGCCTCAACGGTGTCTTGCAGCCAAGAGTGAACATAGTTCTCGTTATGAGACGCTGGAGGGCCGTCTGCCATCGAGAAATCCATCGCCAAAGGGGCTCCAAGGTTACTAGTACCCGTAACAACGGGGACCATCGCCCGTATCACCTCGACAAGTTCAAGGGCCGTATCCGGAGGTACCATGCACGAAGATTTGATTGGTTGAACATTCGAGCAGACTTTCCCCATTTCCTCCGTAGCCACCGTAATCACAGTCGGGACGAAAGGCGTTTTGATCAAATACTTGCCATCATCAGAAAAGGCTTGGATCGCCGCTGAATCTTCAAATAAAATAAAATAATTATTATCAAGTTTTTGTATTTCTGATTTAGAGCAAGATATTTAGCGGACCTATACAGGCACCAGCATCAGTTCTGATAAAATAAATCTTCGCAGGCTTCAATGCCAGTCCCATGTCCCGTGGGCTGTAATTTTGATTACATGAGAAACAATATGAACACGGACAGGGAAAAAGGGAGCGCAAAAAGAAAAAAAATCTCGAGTCTTTATGAAGCAAGAAGCCAGCGAATGATGGAGGTGGAAAAAATCGTCAAGCAAGCAATTACTTCCCCCCTTTTGATTGATTGTTTCCAATGCGTTTTCTTGTAAGAACTTATTTAATCAAACACTTGAACACTTTTACGAAGAAAGAAAAAAACAAAAAGAAAGAAATAAAAACACGGAAAGAACAAACTTACCGACAAACCGGAAATGGATTTCATATAGGAGGGCAGTGCTGACGCTGTGACATGGCCTTCCTGTTCCTCGGGCTTAGGTTTTTTCCCTCCTTTCTTCTTTCTGCTTGGTGGTCCTCACTGATTTTTTGTAAAAAATTTCCTTCGATTTCATCCGGGTCATTGCGTTCTGACAGTTATGTCCGTATATAGCATTTCGTTCGTCGAACTACGTCTGTTTCTTTTCGGCGCTTTTGGGGGGATGTGCGGCGATAATTCATGCAACGTCTTTCTGCGACTCTTCATGGTACTCTGCGTTACTATCTTCGCGACGCTTATTTTGCAGGAGGGCAGTGCTGATGCTGTGGCATGCCTTCCTGTTCCTCGGGCTAAGACCTTTTCCCTCCTTTCTTCTTGTTACATGGTGGTCTCCACTGCTTTTTCTTGTCACGTTTCTCTCCCCACTGCGTTCTCCTTTTTGCTTGGTGGTTTCTACTGCCTTTTCTTGTAAACAGGCATCTCATTTAGTGTTTCAGTCAAAGTCACTACTATATCGTAAGGAGGACGTCGGCAGATGAGCCGTGATGTACAAAGTACAAACCAGTGCGTATCATTCTAGTACCCGTACAGATGCCACGTCCCGTCTTCATAACTACGGGTACAGGTACATAACCTGTACGATTATATCATTATATCATTATTATTATTGGAAAATCACCACACGTCGTCCGTCTGCCGGCGAGTCCCACCTGTCCCACCAACGTCTCACTGCTGTCAACGGAGAGCTGCCTGACTTTCATAGCAGAAACCGACCCCCTCTAGAAAATTATCCCCTGCAGCCAGGTCACGCGTGGCTTAAGTGCGACGGCGGCGACACCAAGGTTCCTTGTGCGGACAATTGGTGGCGACACGACCCGCGTACTCCTCCCCCCTTGACTTTCTGCACACCCTTTCAAGAAGTGCTGCGCGTCGTCAGTAGTAATAAACGGCACCAGGGAGCGTGTATTGATACGCGTGGTGCGAGACACTGCTCGTACACCCACAGCCGAGAGCACTGTGTCTGAGACCGGCTGGACTTTGCCTTGGGTCCTGTAGCAGGTATGACGGCTGAGGAAAGCGAGCGCGTACGGCCGATAGTTGTGGCCCGCGTGCGGCCGCGATGGCCCAAAGAGACGGACGCACGGCTGCCGGTACTAGTGCGCGTCAAGTCTGAGGCGGATGGCACGGATAGCGTCGAGATCGAGCCGGGGCCAGATGGGGGGATGGACCGCGGACCGCGGGCCGTGCAAGTCACTCACGCGCTGGGCGGGGAGGCGACGCAGGAGGACGTGTGGGGGCTGTTTTCCGGCTACCTCGCCGATTTCCTCAACCGCATTAACCTGTCCATCTTTGCGTACGGCGAGACCGGCAGCGGAAAGACCTACACCATGAGCTACGTCACCCGCCGTTTCCTCGCCGAGCTGCTCAGCCGGCGCGCGGATTACGACCGCTTCGAGGTCAGTATCAGCATGGTGGAGATTGATAACGAGAAAATATACTGTCTGCTCTCCGAGGAGCGACGCCCGCTGTCCATAATGAACTACCACGTCAAGGGCGCTCGCCGGTAACCCATCCCACCCACGATATCAGCGCTCAGCAATCGCTCTCGCAGGCCGCCTGACTTGCATTGTATCTGAAACGTGATTGGGCCGCGTTTGGAAACGCGTAGGGCGGTGGTTACCACAGAGGAGGAATGTGACACGGTGCTGACGGAGTGCTGGAAGCGACGGAAGACGGCCGCGACCGACTTCAACGACGTCAGCTCTCGCAGCCACGCGGTGTGCACCATAAAACTGGACGCCACGCAGGCCGGCATCGCCTTCACCAGTGAGGCACACATCTGTGACCTGGCGGGTGCGGCCATATGCCCTCACACCTCTCCACCACCGCACAATACGGCCAAGCTACCTCAACTCACCTGAACCCTAGAATACCCCTTGCAGTTTTTCAAGAACTTAAGAGCCCCCCGCCCCCCCCCCCCCCCCCCCCCCTCGCCCCACAAATATACACACGCACACACATATCTTAACCCTTCCGAACCATCACTGTGTCACACCATAAGCATTAGGGACGGCTGTGCATATAGTCACTCTGATTATAACCTATATGGCACATAACGCATCACTGTCGTTGCGAATGATTGTCGATTAACTATGTCCGTTTTCTCACCCGTTTGGCGTCCTCTTCTTTATATCTACATCTGCCACCCTCTCCAACATGGCCTCCACCCCCTTACAAATACCCCCGCATTGCTTCCTGTCCATCTCACACTTTATTTCATTCTGACTTGCCCAACTCCCACCATCACAACCTCATTCTCAATTCTTTGCGCTAGCGCGGTTCCCGAATATCCCATGCTTCCCCATTCTAAAGCCCCCCTCATCCCTTCACTCCTAATATCGTCCTGTTTTATCCCACCCTACTCCATCACATCGCGCGATATCTTGCAGCATCCCATCCCATCTCATATCGCGCCTTTCCCACCCGTCCCCTTAGTGTCCCCGCATACCATGCGATTCTGTCCTATCCCATACCATCCTTTTCTATTCTACCCAGTATTATCCCATCCCATCCTGCACCCCATGCTCTCCCATTGTATCTCACCCCATCCTTAGATTGGCAGGGCGGTGGCATGCTGACGGGTTTGCATTTGGGGTGTGTCGTGCACGTATGGCTCCAGGCTCGGAACGCTCTGGACTGTCCGCGCAGGATGGCAACCCCAACGTCAGCCTCAGCCTGATGTCAATGATCGTGAAGGACATCGTCTCTGGCTGCCCGCGCAACAACTTTCGGCAGAGCAAGCTGACGCACCTGCTGCAGCCCGCGCTCACAGGGCGCTGCAAGCTGGGCCTCGTGTTCACCCTGAACCCCTGCTCCTCCCGCGGCGCCACCTCTTCCGTCCAGTTCGCGAAAAATATGATGAAGATGCCGGACGCAAAGATCGTGCGCAATCCAATGACGATGACAGAGGCGCAGGTTGAGCTACCTCCACTCAACCCCTACCAATCTTGTGGTTTGATTTGCAAGCTGCATATACTATTTGCTTGGTCTGTTCATATGTCTGTGGGTTTTCTTTCGAGGCGTCGAGGGTGACCTGACGCCCACGAGTGTTGTGGTTTGTCCACTGCAGCTCATGGCCGCCAGTGAGCAGCTGATGGCGAAGGAGGCCGCGGTGCGCGTGCAGCTGCAGTCCGCTGAGGAGCGGCAGCGCGTAGTGGAGGAGGAGAACGAGCTGCTTCGACGGCAGCTGCGCGAGACGCATGCGGAAAATGTGACGGTGATTGAGGAGAATCGAAAGCTGGCGGCTGTGTTGGCCGCGGAGCAGCGGCAGTCAGGGATCCAGCAGGAGGAGGACCAAGTGGCGATTCGTCGCCTCATCGCCGCCTTCACCTCGCGCTCTGAAGCGGTGAAAAGCGTGGTGCAGGGGGTGCTAGCGCCCTGGGAGACGGCGCTCAAGGAAGAAGTAGCGGAGGACGTACGCGCGTTGGCGGACATGCTGTCTCACCTGCTTCAGCGCCTGCAGTCAGTGGAGACCGCGTATGCGAAGACTGACCACGCCCGTCTGACAATGCTTCTGCCGGTTGTGGCGAAAGAGATGAGCAGCCTGCTGGCCAACGACGAGGAGCTGTTGGTGATCACCTTTTGACCCCTTGTCTCTCTCTCACTTGCTTAGAGGTGTTGTCGCTTGCCATTTGAACTTGGGCGTTTATGGGTCGACTGTGGACCTGCCTGATTTTTGGTTTTGAATGGAGGAAGACCAGGAGAGGAAGATGAAGGGCTCTAGCAATTCCTTGGGATTCTCAACTTTGCGTGTGTGTGTGTGTGTGTGTGTGTGTGTGTGTGTGTGTGTGTGTGTGTGTGTGTGTGTGTGTGTGTGACTCTTTTTGCTCCTTCATTAATGACCAGCGTGTGGCATTGTGTCAACAACGAACCTGCACTCGGAAGTTGTATGATGGTAGCGGAATGTATGGAGTTATATTCATTATGTTGAGGTGATATTATTTAGCTGCAAGTTACGGAAGATTACAGATATTTCGGAAATGGCGATGCAAAGGGTGTAATGTTTCTGTTGTCGTGGTTTCTCTGGACGTTTAGGAGCTGACCAGTCTAGTGAACGCGGAGCGCGGGGTTCAAGATGGATCGGAGGACGACGAGCTGCGGCACGCGTTGGAGGCACTCATGCCGGTGGCACGCGAAATGGTGACCACTTTGGAGGCGGCTGCCGTTCACGCGAGCGAGATGGTCGCAAAGCAGCGCCGCGCTGAGGCGCTGGAGGCAGAGATCCAGCGGCTGCAGGAGGAGAACCACCAGCTGCGCACGCGACCGCTAACGGATACACTCGCGCCCAGACCTCCCGCGCCCTCCGCTGTCTCGTCTCCCACTGCGCGGATAGAGCGGTGCGTTTTTTTTACATGTTTTCCGCAATTCCTGTTAAGTGCAATCACAATACTGCAATCTTTCAGCAATGGCATAATCTGCCGTTACGATTGGAAACTCGGATACACCGTGGTGACTCGTGCTTCACACCGGAACCGCCCTATCTGGCTGGTTACAGGTATTATGGCATTCCAATTTTATGATCACCCACGAAATAAATACCACGAAAGCCAGCTCGTGAGGAAGGGGGTTGGAACTTTACGGCTGGGTGTCTGACGACCGTTGCAGTTATATTCGTTTTATTCACAAATACTTGTTCGTATTTGATCCACACACGCGCATAGTCCTCTCCCATGTCCTCTTCTGGCATAATAATTTGCTGTCTGTCTTTGTCGTAACCGCCCCTACCGTTTTTCTCTTAAAATTTCGGTCGTCGTCTCGCGTGACTTTTTCGTCCTGAACAATCCATGTGAACACCGCTACGATTATGTCTTTTGCGTCGCTGCGAATCTGATGTCTTCCGCCCACGCCCATCGCACCAAGACGTCTTCGATATATTTTACTCAAAAAGTATAGGATTATTGAATTGCACCCTACGCCCGAAAATGAAGCCTGAGTACGCAATTCTCGAGGCATTCCTGATGCGATTGAATCCCGTCTGCAGAAAATATAATCACACATACTATGCGATGTTGCGTCAATGATCTTGGCAACGCACGTGAAGTTTTCGTTGCCGATCAAATCGCGTTTGTGGATGTTCTCTTGGTATTGCTGAATACGCACACTGACTGGTCCTCACATGCATGCCACTAAACGACTTCCCTTGGGTGTGATTCTTTGCTCCAGTCGACCTTCACTGCAGGCATCGCTGTATGATAAAGCGCTGCGGCAGCACATCCACGCCATCCCTGCGCGTCACGCCTACGAGAAGCTGAGTCACATGTGCGCGCTGAATAAATTCTGCGCGGCTCGATTTCTCAAGCTCGGCGGCATCGACACTCTGGTGTCGGAGGGGCTGCTGGGCGCGGGGCCCGACAGCGCCGAGGCCGCCTGCACCGCGGAGTTTATCCCTGCGTTTTGCGTCCTCCATGACGCGCGCGACCGCGTCCGTGCGCTCGGAGGCTGCGAGGCCCTCGTTGCAATGCTCTCCGTGGCTGGTGGCACCGAGGCAGACGAAGTAAGGGAACCAACTTTTAACACACGCTAAACGAGCTCACCCCATTTTCTTTTTGAGCTTTATTATTCATAGTATTTTCCTGAATTTTATATATTTGCATTTTTCTGCACTGCTATTCACGCGCAATTACTACAATTCTAATGTTTATTTCCAAAAGGCTGTTGTGATTCGTGTGCGTGGGTGCGTCTCCCTTGCTGATGCCCGCCCTCATGCACACACCGCGCAATCAGAGTTTGTGGTATTATTGTAAGCAGTTTTTGAATACCTATACCACCCAAGGGATGACGCGCAGTAGTCAGCGACGGATCCGCCTTGCCCCCTCACTCCACCCCCTTCTCTCACCTTCTATCCCCTCTCCCTCTCCCTCCCTCCCTTCCCCCCTATTTCCCCTCCCTCCCACTCCTCCCTCCCTCTCCCTCTCTCTCTCTCTCTCTCTCTCTCTCTCTCTCTCTCTCTCTCTCTCTCTCTCGCTCTCTCTCTTCACCTCCCTCTCTCTCTCTCTCTCTCTCTCTCTCTCTCTCTCTCGCTCTCTCTCTCTCTCTCTCACTATATCTCCCTTTCCATGCTCTCTCTCTCGCTCTCTCTCTCTCTCCCTCTCCCTCTCCCCCTCCCTCTCCCTCCCCCCTTTCCCTCCCACTCTTTCTTCCTTCTCTTCTCTATCGCTCACGCCC
The DNA here is from genome assembly GCA_026401115.1 of Tetraselmis chui. Classification (NCBI taxonomy): domain Eukaryota; kingdom Viridiplantae; phylum Chlorophyta; class Chlorodendrophyceae; order Chlorodendrales; family Chlorodendraceae; genus Tetraselmis; species Tetraselmis chui. The sequence continues at coordinate 70,158 of JAPMLY010001083.1, read as the reverse complement.
CCTTTCTTTCCTTCCTATCTTTGTCTTTCCCTCTCCCTTCTTTCTATACCTCCCCCTACCCTTCACCTCATCCTGTATTCCTAAAGTTTTTTGGTAAGAAAGTCTTCCTCCGATGTTCTCCTACAAGGGAATTCCGCTCTCCGCCCCCCTCCCCCGCGCGCAAATGTGCGCCCTGCAGCCAATACTGCGGCCATGTTCAGGTTTCAGTTCAGGCTGCAGTATTAAACAGCATGTTCATTTATTTATTTTGATATTTGTGTGGCAGGTGCGCATCAAAGCGGCGGGGGCGGTGGCAGAGCTCTGCCGAGGGAATAGCGCGAATCGGGAGTTTTTCTCTGACGCGGCTATGGCATCCCTGGTGTCCCTGATGTCCAGCGACAGTCAGCACCTTCAGGAGGCGACCATTGTGGCGCTGGCGGAGATGGCAGAGGGGTCGGAGAGCTGCAAACAGGTAACACTCACTCCTTGTATTTGAGTGAATTGCTTCTATCAGACCAGCGCGTACTTGAAATGTGGTGGGGCTGGCGATGGCACGAAATTTTTATTTTGCAGCAGCAGCAGCCGCTGACACTTAACTAACTTACACAGTGTCTTTCCCAAGTCGTACAGTGTCGGCAATAGCAAGCGACACGCATTTTACTCTGCGTCAGGCTGTTTATTTTTTCAGGCTGCAGCGGCGCACGGGGTGGTTTGTAATCATTTGGAGTATGTTGACTCAAACAAACTGGGACTTTATTCTGTTTAATGGTAAAAAAGTTAGGTTGAAAGGAGGCTGGAAAACAAGCAGCCAAATCATACACTGTTGAGTTGAGATGCAGCGGCCAGGGCACACTGCCTTGAAATGTAATTGATTGGTTTTATCTGAATGATTTTCAGGCCGCTGCAGCGCACGGGGTGGTGGGTGTCCTGCTGATGGCGACGATGGTGCCCAATCAGCGCGTGAAAGTGGCGGCCGCGCGCGCGTTGGGTCGACTCGTGGCGGGCAGCGGCGGTCTGCAGCGGGAGGTGCTGTGTCTGGAGCTGGAGGCGCCTGATTTCGGGTGGCGAGTCATCAACGGCCTCACCTGCCTCGCGGCCGGGCTCCGGGAGGCGCACCTCGCGCTTCAGGTGAGTACCGCACAGGCGCTACTTAACTGCGTGGACGGCAGCCCTGAAGCGATGGAGCTCCTGTTTGCGGCGGACACCCTCGATTTGGTGAGTCTCGGCGCCACCGTTCTGTATCATACCGGTACCTGTCCTGCCTAGATGTGAAATTTTGTGTTTGCATGCTATCCCCACCCCTGCCCGTACCTGAGGATTATACATCCATGAATTGTGAACGCAACAATTCATGTTGCGCTGTACCTGAAATGGGTCTAGATGGTTTTCTTTTACGTATTCAGATTTATGTTTCATTTTTTGGGTAATGCTTTTGTAGTTAACCTGGGGAATTCGACGCGTAAACACGCGTTTGGTCGACTGGGTTTGAGCCGTGAGCCTTGTGAAACCCTAGAAACCCCAACGTTACTACGAACTTTTGTCGATTAGTCCCCGGCAGTACCCGTTGACGTGAGGGTCTTGCTTACCCCCCTCTTGGTGTGGCGCCTTTGGTGGCTTTTGTGCAGCTCGGGATGGACGAGGCAGTCATGCGCAGCCGACTCCTCCTCGCCGTTGCTGCCCGCGTGTGCGGTGCCGCCACTCTGCTCCCGCACGAGCTGGACGCCGGCGTGCAGACAGTAGCCAGCAAACTCGGCGCCGCCTTTCCGCACTTTTCCCTTGTCACCGCCGGCTGCTGGGAAGATGGCGCCTGGGGCGGTTGTGCCCCCTCCCACCACACCCACTTCCTCAACCCACAGGTCAGCCCCTCCCTTTTCTTCCCTTTGTGTTGAAACCCTCTCAACCACTCGCCCTGATGTGTCTACCATAACAACCGCTCGCGATGATCATGCTTTTTCCTTTCACATGTGCAACCTGATAACGGGTGTAGTTATGTTAATCGGCAGAGACTAGGATGCGAAGTTTATTCTTCATCAAGTATATAAGCAATTTGTTATTATTTATGTATCTGCAGCTGTGTTTATGTATGTAATCAAGTTTTGCTAAAACAGTAAACTACAATATACAAATAAGCACGTTTTTTACGATATATTGATACCGTTTAGCCGTAAGGATGCATCATAAATCTAGGCAGTATAAGTACCGTCGGCGCATCTAAATTAATACCGCCTTACCATTTCGTTTGTAGGATATTGATTTATGGAAATTAATGGTTTAATTGACCAATCTGCCGAATGTATGTGTTTATATTACAAGAAATGAATTTGGATATCGTATTATGTTATTTTTGTTTCTGAAAATGTTAAGCGATATATGGACGGAGTTGAAGTATCACTACGAAACATGTGCTTGGCACCGTTCTCCTGCTGACCCCTGTCATTTACGTTACCGCATCGCAGTACCTGGTTCGGCTGGAGTCGTCGTCCGATCTCTCGATTCACCTCGAGGCGGAGAGTCCCGTGCAGGGCGGGCAGAGCGTGGGGCTGGGGGTGTACGCGGTGGATGATGACGGACGATGGGAGGTGGCTTTCGGCGACCGCTGCCCCGCGTTCGCCGTCGCCGACCGGGACCGCGCCAGTGCCTGCCTGCACCTGCCCCCCGGATGCTACGCCGTCGTACCGACGCTGCACGAAAAAGAGGCCGGGCTGTCGGTCAACTTCCGCATTGCGTTTGCCGCGCAGCAGGAGGTCGAGGTCGAGGCGCTCAGCCGTCTGGAGGTGAGTGCAACGGCAGCGGCGCATGTGCATTCTGCCTTTAGGTTTTTATCAGGGTTTCCGTAAGTTTTAAGCCCTAAATCAATGCAATTCCTTATTTTTATGAATTTTTTATTTTTCCACAGGGTTGGAACCGTGACTGCAGTGGCTCGGTGGCTGAGGGCAGCTGGCGGGGCTTCTGGAAGGTCCGTGTGGGAAGCTGAGTTAGTGGATGGTTTTATTTTTGAGGTGTTTGTTTTGTTGTTAAGAGTTCGTGAGCTCATGTGATATTTGTTCGACCTGCCTCGCAGGGTGGGGACAAAGAGGGCTCCCCTTTCTTCTGGCGCAATCCTCAGTTGGTGCTGCACCGTGGCGCCGAATTATCCAGCCGCAGCACCGGCAGCATTAGCAGTTCTGGATCGCTGGAGGCGTTGCTCAACCTGCCCAACACCAACCGCGTCCTCGTGGCCGTCCACCGCAGGAAGGTTGGTTGCCAGCGCATGTTTTGTGTTTCAACGAATTCAAACCATTTCTTTATGTGGCATGGTGCATTGAAAATAAAATTTGAGCCTGGCTGCCAAAGGAATCCCAAATTTGATGTAAGTATTCTACATCCTATTCCCAACGAAGCACAGACAGATTTACGTCTTTCCTCTCCTCGCTTAATTAAGATTGTTTTTAATGAAGAAAATAAATCAAACACGGAAGAGCTGGTTTCCAACAACGAGTACATACATGCCTGTACCGGCGTCCATTGCCACAAGTTAATGCATTTATTAACAGCCTACACATTTTCTTGTCGCGTCCGAATCAACAGCCCTGCGCAACATTTGTCGACTCACTACAATTCCGCATCACCACATAATATGTGATTATAATAATAATGTAAATAAGATCAGATAATAGAAAAGTAATAATTTTAAAGGTTCATTTTAAGTAATTGTGTGATCATAATAATTATACTATATATTATCGCATTTTATTTGGACTAGCAATATCACGCCCCATCACCTCATCAGCACTGCCAATCCATGGTTTCGCTACCTTTGCCGTATGGTACGAGATGTGCGGCGAGAATTCATGCAACGTCCTTCTGCTGCTCTATAGGGTACTCTGGGTTTCTATCTCCGTGATGCTTCTTTGCAGGAGGGCAGGGCTGACGCTGTGGCATGGCTTCCTGTTCCTCGACCTTCTAGATTTTTTCCTTTTTTCTTCTCTTTGCTTGGTGGTCTCCGCTGCTTTTTCTTGTAAGAATTTATTTATTGCCGTATGGTACGAGATCGTATTTGCCATGGGAGCTATTCACCTGCCACCCTCGACCCGTTATCGCGGTAATGCTTTGCGCTGCGTGTTTCGGCGCGTTCCGCATGCTGCAATCTCTCATTGTTACGTCACCCCGGGGGGCCCATGACCTAAATTTTCAGGGCTCATCAATCCGTTTGTATTTTATTATTGTATATATATTATTATTTCCGTTCGTGTGTCGCTGCTTGCTGGCACCTGTAGGACCTCAAATTGAATCTTTCTGATTCAGAACCAATGATACTTGGTACGATTCATTTATTACAATCCCCAGCCGATATTTGTATTAGCGATAGCGATACCCCCACCCCCGATTAGCGACATACTATTTATTCGCGGAATTAATAGTAGCGTCGAATATCACGGCGAATGGAAGGGCTTCTCAATTTCACGGTTCGCTGCCAGTTCATCGTCGCTGTAGATTGAACCCCCAATTTCCTTCGCGTCATGTACTTTTAGGGCTATACTACCGAGTAATCGCTGTATGATTGCGTAATCGATGACTAGGTGATGACGATAACGAATTGTCTGCCCCTGATGCGCAGATTAAAGGCGAGGGTGGGACCCGCGCGAGTGCTGGCGGTGGGCAGGATTCCTCCGTTGGACTGTCGGTGAGCACTGCCGTTCCAGCGCCGGGGGGCGGATTCAAGCGGAGTGTCGGATCCAACCCAGTTCTGCTCGGCGAGGGCTATGCGCTTGCGAACAGGATGGATTCCAGTGAATGCAGGTACTGGTTTGGTGCGATGCCATTGCAATCAATGTCCAAACAACCCGTTCTATATTCTATTTTTTCTTGGTTATTCCTTGCGCTGCTTTTCCATTATGAAAACATCAGATGGAGGATTAGGGTTTTACCCTCGAATGTCTGATATTGTAATGCCACTGAATAAAAATTTCTTACAAGAAAAAGCAGTGGAGGCCACCAAGCAAGAAAAAGAAAGAAAGGAAGAAAAAACCTAAGCCCGAGGAACAGGAAGGCATGCCACAGCATCAGCACTGCCTTCCTGAAAAGCGTCGCGGAGATAAGAACCCAGAGTGCCATGAAGAGCAGCAGAAAGACGTTGCATGAATTCTCGTCGCACATCCCCCAAAAAACGCCGAAACGGAAGAGAAGTAGATATTGTAATGCCACCAAATCGCTACATTTTAATAAATAGATATTATTCGATGTGTTTCATTTGTGTTTATACCAATTTCTCATCTTTTCTTCAGTTTTCTGGTTGGTGATTTTCACGGCATCTTTTTGTACTTGAGTATTTCACAGGCATCACAACTGATTAGAACGATTCGCAGAATAATCGCTATTACAATTCATCCTTGCCAGTGCTACTACTACCACTGATGTTATTGCTAGCCAATAATTCTTTGTCTTTACATTTCTTTCTCTGCTTACAAGACCGTGCGTGACTAAATTGGGCGAATAAGCTGGACTGCATATAACTTAAATACGCTATGTAGTCGAGCTTCGTCATGTCTCTCCGCCATCATCCTGCATTGCTGCGGTCATTCTCGCATGGCGGGCTGTGACAGGCAACATGACCTAGCGATAGATAGCGATATGCGCTGTATTGATTGCGATGCAAATTATTTCGAATATCTATAAAATGGGGGTGTTCCCGCGGGTCCCTTTTATTGTTCTTTTTATTATTACTGATTCATTCTTATTTTATGGAGATGCTAAATCTTTACTTGATGTGTATTTTACACAAATCTTTTGGGCATAATTGCGCTTATTAAAGCTGTGCAAATTATCCACACTGTGCATGTAACTACTGCGTGACCCTGCTGTCACTCTTGTCCGTTTATTTTTCTCCGTTTGTCTTCCGTACGCCGATCGATAGTGTTGAATGTGTTCATCTTTTGTTTGCGCTCGCCTTTGAAGCATCGTTTATGATCTAATCATTTCTCTTAACTAACGGGTTTCATTTATGAGTGTTGGGGTTTGCGAGTCCGAGGGTTTTCAGTATCTGCTTGCATTGAATTTTTCGCTAGTCCTTTTGTATAATTATTCGCAAATGATAATACATTCGGCGACTCGATTGTATTCTGTCCTGAATATGAGGCAACTGCACTATTTATTTTGGTTCCTTAGCACTTTTTGTATCTCCATCGTATCATTTATAATCAATTTCGGCATGTATTCGCAACCGGACCATGTTTTCCGCTATTGCATCGCCTTTCCTAATATTCCTTGTTCCATGTAACGTATTTTAGGGGATTTAACCCTTCCTTTGACTCTTATTTGTTGCAGCTCCGCATGCCGGGCGCTGACCCTCGGGGCAGCGCACTCGGTGTTCGAGGTGGAGCTGCCGGAGGACGGGTGCAGCGGACTCGTGCTGGCTCCATTTCTCACCAATTGCAGCGCAGACGCTGAGTTTACGCTCAACTGCTTCACCGCGCTGCCGTGCGGAGTGGAAGTGATGACGTACACGGAGGCGCAGGAATGGGGTCGCTTCTACACCGCCAAGTTGCGATGGACGGCGGAGCGCAAATTGTCGATTGCGCTGGAGCTTCCGCCGACGGCAAAAGACAGAGGGCCACTCGCCATCCGTTTCCCTGGCGCGCGCAGCGATACCACCATCGATGTTCTATGGAAAGAAAGCGACGTCGCGGGACTTAAAGGTTCGGCCCTCCTTCCTCCTCCCTCGCAATTGGATAGAAAACGCGCGCAAACACTGTCTTTTTTTTCTTCCCCTCTCGTACTCGCTAGCTCATATACAATCACACATGGCCGCACAGTCTTTCCTTCCTCTTCCTTTGTCTCTCTCTCTCCCCATCACTCACTCTCGCTTGCTCAAACACACACACACACACACACACACACACACACACACACACACACACACACACACACACACACACACACACACACATGACATACATTTTCTGTTGTTTGACTCAGACTTGTGCATAAAGCGCCCTTATTTGCTCGGCATGCAACCACCCTCAGTCACCACTATATATCCACTTCGATCACGTGCATGTAGGCAACCATATACATTAATTACACTTTCGATTGTGTTCTCGCTCAGGCAACGCTGGCCCTCGAGTGCCGGCGCAACTGCGGTCGGACGTGGCCCGTGGCGTGCCGCTTCTGGGCTCCTGCCTCATGTTTTCGGCGGCGCCTGGTCGCGCATACGAGGTGCACCTTCAGCAGCGCGGAGGCGATTCCGCGGGGAAGGCCTTGATGATGCAGGTGTTCAGCGACTTGGAGCTGGACGCCGGGAATCTGCTCAAGGTGAATGGCCGCCCTTGTAATCATCTACACTGCCTTGCCACTTTCCTCTGCTTGTAATCTCCTTTTCCAAAAAATGAATTATGTGCGTTTTATGCCACTCGGTCTGTCAGTTTTTACTTTTGAATGAAAGCACAAATGCGATAATGGCGACATCGCATGCAAATGATATGTAACACTGTGCCCTGTATTATGATGGGCGGAGTGGCTGGTAAAGATGGTGCAAAGAATGATAAGCTTTATCAGGGAATGGTTATTTTTGACAGTCATTGTGTTGCACATTACTCGTTTCTGAAATTGCTGCTGCCGTCAAAACGAACTGAAATCATGCAATAGCGAGCACACATCGACGATAACAGCGCTCATTCAGCATATGTTATTTCCCGGATCGATATTTCCTTGGATCTTAATAGTGAAATGGATGTGGTCGATCTCAAATTGACGTCTCTTTACCGCCGTTGCCAGGACGCCCGGATTGAGGTCGTCACTGCCCACTTACCATGCCCCGTCTCGGTCGTTGACGACCCAAACAGCGCCCCGATCGGTGTCGACTCAACGGACGTTGACGCTTACGCCGGTGGTCGAACAAAGACGGACCTCAGCACCTGGGGCATCCAGGCCGCTCGGAGCCGCGAGACCGCTAAACACGTAAAGTCGATGGTGGCTGAGCTCAAGGCACAAGTGGAAATCATGCGTCAGACGCACGGTGCGCGACAGAGCCAGAGCGCGAACGGCAGCCGGCCGGCTCAAGCGTCGCTGTCGACGGACTTCTGTCGCCGGCCGACTGCGCCGCAGGCCTCCGAATTCGCGGGGCTTCCGTCGCCCTGCCATCGAGGTAACTCAACGTCCGGTGCGAAACTGTACAACGCAAGCAATGATAACTCCACCGCGCCGTATTCTCGGACCGGCTTCACGTCTGACTGTGGCTCCGCTAAAGACAATAACTGTAAGCCACCCACGCCCCTCGTTTTCCTTGATTACTCTGTTATGTACAGTCTTTCTGTGACATTAGAGAGGAGGTCCTTGGGGATATCAATTGTTCTTCTTGCGTTTGTTGTGTTTCTATGCGCACACTTCGTTATCGTTTTCGAAAAGCGAATAAGAGGCGCTCAGTAATCCGCACGGAAGTGAACGAAGATAATGAGCATTATTTTATATAGACAGTTCCTTTGCCTCTGTATGTGGCTGGCTCGACGAGCAACGGTCTGATTATTTGACTGCGGTGCATTGTTTACAGGGGTGAGCGAGTCGAATGTCTCTTCAAACCAGCGAACGCAGTCCTCCATGGGCGGCCGTCCTTCCCACAGTGACCCGCCTCGTGGAGCTCCGCTTCCGACTGACGATGCGCACAAAGCGCGTTCCCCCGTTGTCGACACCCCCCACGACCGCCCCCCGCGAGGAGCCGCCCTGCCGCCCCAACCCTCCCACCAATCGCCTCACAAAGCCTCGGCCGCTCCTCAAGTGAGCCCACGCGGTTCCGTGACTTTCCGCGCGGGAGGCGAGAACGACGTTTCGTCTTCTTTGTTAAGCTCCGACGTTGCCTCTCCCAATAACAACGACCTCCATGTTGCGGTAACACCCTGGGAGCAGGCGGCTCAGACTCGCGACCGTCAGCAACAGCCCAACCCGCGACGCTCGTTGGAGTTTATGGCTCAAGTGCTGCGACGCAGTGCGGAGCGGCCGCGCGTGCGGACGACGTCGGAAGCGGGATCTCTCGGAGCTCGTAGCACTGGCCTCAGTAGCGCCCCGTCAACGCCGCGTGGGTCGTTCGACCGCAGCAGCAGTGCCACAGGCGTCGTTCAGAGCAGTGGCGAGCGCGGTGAGTATGCTGCGTCCGTGCTGGGCGCGATGGCGACTGAGCGCGACGCCGCGGTTGCAGAGAATGAGCGACTCAAGGCTCGTCTGGCGGAGCTGGAGACGCCCGTCGTGCGCAACCCTTTCACGGGGGACCAGTTGCATCTATCGTCCGTGACGCCTTCGTAGACGGACTGTCATTTTGGACTTTCAAACAAGTTGTCGTTGTTCTAGTGTACAATGCGCCCCTTGGGAATTCATCATAATAGTCGGTAGAGCGGAAGTTTCTGTTGTGCGTTATTATTATTAGTGATCATGTGATCTATTTCAATTGATTTGATTTAGAGCAGTGGCTACGGTGCGCTTGCAAGACGCCGCCTTTCTGTGCTCGTTGACTCGTAAACAAATGAACGGCTGGTTGCACAATGCACGGAGGGGGTTTGTCTTGATATCGCCCTATATTCTTTGAGAGTGGTCCCGCATTTACCGCACAGATCATCACTCCGCCCAGATCAAATCATATTTGAGGCGACAGAGTGGCAGCAACAACATCCCTTTTTCCCTCCCATGTCGAGCTCAACGGGCATATCATCGATGGTTGATATGCAAGAAGCACGCCTCGATGCAGCCGGCAGCTGTTGGCCCTTGAATTTCAAGGCCTCCCCATGAGGTTTTCAGAAAATGAGAATGACGTGCAACAATTGCCAACTATGGACCGGCTGATTCGTAATAAGAGCTCTTGCGTGATAAACAATCTACGTCTGGGTCTTGTGAACGCATACCGAAACAGGTTATGTGTGTGATGTCATTAGAGGCTGAGACTGTTGAATCTTGAGGGTAACAAGAAGGGGATTTACAAGGGCTGCAGCATTACAGTTAGAGCTTATGGTTCCATGTGCAGCAGTAACGTTTCCAGAAGTTAGTGATGATAATAGCCAAGCCCTTGTGTGGCTCTGCCGTTGCTTCACACACTGAGGGTTGTAACGACGACCTTATGTGTGTTCCCTTTGGGACCGGGCAGATGGTCGTGTTTCGTTGACAGATTGTTCACATCTAACATGAAGCATGACCAGTCACTGTAACATTAAACCAACATATTTCTTCATCGTTATATATAGTAAATCAACCATCATTTTATTAGTGCTTGATGTCAGTCTTGATTCACTTATTTCAATATTGGGTATCCAAAATTAAGTATTAGGCCGTGAGCCTCCTTGTTCGCTCTCTCCGAAGTGTGTAGGGGCTTTATCCCCGCCCCCCTCCGCCCCCCCCCCCCCCCCCCCCCCCCCCCGGCCCCCAAAGAGGTTATGGTGCGGATGTTTAAACAGGTGTGGGTATGTGAAGGGTGTTTGTGTGAAGGAGATGATGATTTGATAACCTATAAGCGGAAAGGGAGGTGTATCCATTGAAAATTTTTAGTGTGAAGATGGGAGAAAATGCGAGTTGTGACGCGAATTATAGTAGATGGTGGTGGCTTGTCGGGTGTGCCATTGCGCGGATCGATAAGGGAATTGATGATTGTAGTGTCAGGGCATGGGGTGTACATGTGTGGGTCGTGACGGTTTGAGTAATTTCGACCGTATTGCAATTGTACAAGGCCACTCTTTGCGAAGGGGGTTGTTGAAATGGGAGAATTACGGCACTGAGATTTGAGGGGTTTTGATGATGACATTCTTTATTGTGCATTATTTTCAATCTCCAATTGGGTTTTGCGATTGGAGGAGTAGGCAAACAGTGTCCTACCGTGGGCGGTTCTATAGGGCGGATGAAGTACAGCTTTAGTGCATGTGGACAGAGTTATGCGGCAGTGATATCTTCCGGGAGGATGACGAAACACCCGGTTTTGCAGTATTCAAGCCCTCATCGGCATTGGCGAGTATGTGGGATCGGATAGCGTACGGGGTTTCCTTCATGAATGTTTAAATTGGTTGTTTATCATTTGCCAAAGTTGGGGCAGTTATAATGTCCCTTATGCTACTTTGGGAGTGTTCTAGCTAGTGAGGTGCATAGGAGTTGGAGAAAGCGGTTATGTATATCTCGCACAATATCGGGAAGTAGGGCCGGTTGCTCTCCACGCGCCCGCCAAATTGCTAGTTAACTTGTCACACACCGGTTATTTGGAACATTTATTCCATTCGGAGAGGAGGCGCGTGTTGTAGACTTCTCATATGTTTTCCTTTTAGCGCGTGAACAAGAAATAGGTAAGGGATGTGTGCCCGCCCTATGAGGAAAAGTTTGCTCCGGAGGAAATGATCAAATTAAGCACTTGTCTCGCGTGCTTGGGCCCTATGTGAACGGTAAGATCGACTAAGGCTGGGTCACGACATAGAGCCCCAACAAACACGCACCTCAACGTTGGCGCCAATTCAGGGGTGTTGTCCCAAGGTTTATTTTTCAAAGGACCCCGCAATCGAAGGAGTGGCACGATGTACCATGTCCGAAGGGCTAGTCCAACCTCTACTTCTTGGCGTGCGACCACCTCACACGGAAAGAGATCACTGCGCCGGAGCATTGTGTAGGGCGTGTTGCGCTAGCATTAAAGGAAGCCGCCTTCATTTAAGTAAATTACGCGCCAATGGAAATAATCGCGAGGAATATGATTCACGCCCTTATAATGCACGGCTTTTGACCTATTGGATGTTATCCACTCACCCATGTTCGAGTTGGAACTAGATGATCAAGCATGCCAATCTTATCATGTCTTGGCATGCCGTGTTAAGCAAAGCGCAGCGTAAGCAAGCGTGCAACCCGAAGTCACGAATCAAAGTGGCCACCGAAACTGTATTGCAACATTGAGTACATTGCATATACAAGATAATAGGAAGCAAAGTATATATATAAGCTTCGCAGTTTAAGCACAACGATTCCCAACGGTACATGTACGGTCATCCCGAAAAGTACCCGGACCATATCCATGTTTTGTGTGTGCCGACGCGATAATATACTGTATTTTTGTTGTGCTGCGCGCAGCTCCCGCGGTTAGCTCACTCACACATTCGACCACTCTCATCCGCTGCTCACTTAACCATACCACTTAGCGCACACAACATCAAATTTGCTCAAACTTTGCCGACCGACAAGTTTGTCTGGTAGAGGTGCCGGACGCGGAGTGGGACGACAACCGAAGATGGTTCCCTTCGGTATCGGCATGATTTCTGAGGAAATACTTCGGCAAGTAGACGGTTAGTACTCATAGAAACGCCCCCGCCAACCACGCATCCATAATAGAATCCCTGGTAAAGTAATACCCTTGTGGCACTTCTCACAAAAAAACGGGCATCGAGTTGTGAAGTTATGTGTCTAGGTTATCGCTACCTTGCTTTTTTTTTGTTTAGCGTGTCGGTTTTATCAAAACGACACCGAGCGACAGACACATGTTTGTGCGTTTTTCAGAGATGGAGGCGCGCGATAAAGTAAACGCCGCAGCACGGGCTGCTGAGAAAAAAAAGAGGATAGGCTCGCCGGTTCACCCGTCACAACGCCCGGCATGGCTACCCGATTTTAGTGGGCCATATTTAAACCTTCCCTAGGATGACAGCAATGAGGTGACGACTGACAGCGAGGGCGGCATCCAAGCACGCGACAGCTTAAGCCCCCCCCGCCTCGTAGGGAACGGAGGCGATATGCCAGGCGACCATTCGCATTGCCTTCACTGTCTCTCCGAGGCAGAGGCAGCAGACATTAGCGAGACCGCTAGATATGTCTTTAGGAACAAGCTATACCGGCACGCTCCCCAATTCTAGCCTCTCAAGTGATCAGTCCTAGTGCTCACGCCTTGCACTGCCGGCGGACGCGTGATTACTTGCTGCCGCGCCACCCGTGCAATAATATTTTGCTAATGCCGTCGGATGTTACTTCCTTGCAGTTGCACGGAGACTGCATGTTGGGTATTTCTCGGAGGGTCTCCGGGTCCTTCCCATTTCCGGTGGAACTTCTGAAGACGGAGATGCGGAGATGGTCTGGAAGGGGCTCGTGTCATGCAAGGCGGGCATGGCATCGAGAGAGTTCGATTTGCCGTGCTTGGCACCCGACAACATTTTGGCCTTGGCGCACCAGAGCGGTGCGAAGGAGTATGAACCTGAGACCCACTCCACGTCCGTGCTCTTCGGGTTTTGCTTCATGGACATGGAGAGTATCCGGACTTTCTTGCGCCTCGAAAGCTTCAACTCGCGGACCTCGGGGTTGCTCGTCTTCGATGACAACGGGTCCTTCGGCGCGGCGGTACTGCCTTTCTATTTTTATCTCTCCTGGACTGAGGTGGGGAAGAAGCTCTTCACCACCAAGTTGCCGGTGATCTACAACTTCGTGACAATGGCGTTGACACCAAAGGCATCGCTGGACTGCGCGCGGGACTACAACGTCGACGTCAAGCAATGGCCTCGCCGGCCGGACAACTTTTACAAGTCGCCCAAGAAGGCAATTTTCCGCAAGTTGTATAACTTCGTGGACGACATCAAAGGTGTCGAATATCGCCTTCCTATAGCGCAGCAGCTTGTAACAGATAACGTGGCAGTGTCGATGAATGCCCAAGGCTTAGAGCTACAACATTCTATGGGTGAGGACAATAGTAGCGGTGTGTCTTCTTCTAATACCTCGGACAGTGATTCGCCGGCGGAGCGTGGCAGGCGCAGGCGGCGGGGCCAAGGTAGGAGAAGGGGCAAATGGGGTGGGCGGAATAATGCGGTGTCTCCAACAATCATGCAAATAAGCAGTGCACATGCAGACGTGCAGACGCTAGTGCGTAGGAGATCGCAACGCCGCGGTGCTGGGCAGGGTAGACGTGGGAGGGGTGGATACATCAAGCGCTTCCCTACATCAACATTGGTGGAGAATACATGTCATGTTGTAATCATAATAATTTTTACATTCCTAATTTCTAAACTCGACATTGCTTGTGATATGATGCCCAAAAAATTGAAATTGAAATTGTTTACAACATGTACCGTATGCGCCGGTTTACAACAATTACCGTATGCGCCGGCTGTTGTCTCTGGGCCCTCCCAAGTATGCCATATAGGAAATTCATAAGGCAGGGCTAGACCGTTGACCACCTAAATCCGCCCTCTCCAAGGGTGTTCGGGGGTTTTACTCCCTCCCGGGGAGAGTGCGATGCGGGGTGACGATGGTGTGAGATCGGGGGCGTGCGAAGGTGCAGTGTGCGGGGGCGCGGCGACTGGTCGTGCGGGATTTGATGCGGTATACAAGTAGGAGATGATGTAGCCATTGGACAGTGTGCGTGTGGAGTTGTGCAAGGATGCGAGACGTGTCGAGCCGTGCTTTGGAGATGAGTTTGTCAAGAGAGTCGGTGCGGAGGGTGAGTAGAGAGGTGAGCCTTGTGATGGTGGATGAGTGCGGTGTGCCCGTGCGGCTCATGACTATGGGGAGGATGTCCATCTCGGTACCTGGCCACTGGCTGCGGATGGCATTTGCGAGGGGTGTGTATTTGGCACGAATCAAGTGGGCTATTTGGGTGAGGTTGTGGTCCGTACAATACTTCCACTACCCTATCTGAATCTTTTTTAATGGATGAGTATCGGCGGCGACCGTTTGTGTGACCGATGAATCGAGGTTCGAGGAGGCGGATAAAGTCAGGTTTGTGCGTTGGGGGTCGGAGCGCGAGGGGAAGAATCTCAGGTGGGAGGATGGCGGGGTATGAGGTCATAGAGTCGGGCGAGAGACCTTCGTCAGCAACAACAAGGCGATTGGGCATGTGGGTGGGATGAGGGGGGTGACAATCAAGAGGGGTGTGGGTGGGTGTGGGAGATGTAAATGACTTGATGGGTTTGTTACCGAAGTTTGCAGTGATGGTCTCCCATCGTCCGCCGTTGTGGCGTTCCATGAGGGAGAGTAGGAGTTGCAGCGCGCTGTTGTGGCGGTCATATCTTAGTCCAGACATGGTTGGGCAGTTACCGGCCATGTGGCCGTTGTTATTGAATTGGCCACACATGGGGCAGCGCAGGGGTGGGGTTGTGTGTGAAGAGGCGGGTGTTGTGGACTCCCCACATTAATTCTTGCTTATGGGTGAATTGGATGTTGGTGAGTAGTGTGTGTTTTTTGTGGAAAGTGAAGTCGGCGCCGTCCTCCGCGGCGCGGGCGAGGAGGGCACCGTGTTTGGGTGTTTGTGAGAGGGGTGTATGGGTTTGTTTGGTGCTGTAGGTGTGAGCGTCAGTTTTGAGGTTGGTGTATCTGTAGGGTATGGGTTCGCCTAGGGTTTGTGGAATGAGGGTGTATGGCCAGGTCCAGTGGCCTATCGAGACGTCCGAACCTGTGGTGTATGTTGTGTTGGGCGGGTTTCCGTTTGCAGCTTGGTTAGCTAATGTGTCTGCGAGGTCGTTTCTTAGTGAGTGGTTGTGTGCTTTTATTTTGCCGAGGTGTGTGCGGATGCCTGCGTTGCAGCGGGCTTTGAGGGTTTGTGTGACGGAAAGGAGCGTTTCGCGGTGGATGTTGTGTCTATAAGCGGATGGGCAGTTCAAGTAGCCATGTATGAGGCGGGGGGGGCACGCACTGTCTGTAAGGAGGTGGGTGCGGCCTAGTTGGAGGCCTATGTCTATGCTTGCTAATTCAGCGCGTTTGATGGTGTGTGAGGGAAGAGGTCACCAGAATTTTGATGCGGGTGTCCGAGGCGGGGTGGGTGGCGGCTGCTCCGAGGGGGGAGTTGCCTCCCTTCTTGGAGCCGTCCGTGTATACGAAGTCTCGCCAGTTCCAAGCAAGTTCTCCTCTCGTGGGGGAGTATGTTAGTTTCGTGCGTTCCGGGAGGGGATAAGTGAAAGGGTGGGAGGGGTTGGGGGGGAGATGGTAGATGCCTGCCGAGTGGGGTGAGTAGGTGTCGAAGAGCTGTGGAGGTGGGATGGTAATGGTGGGGTTGAGGAGGTGTGTGCTGTATATTGACTCGAGTGTGTTGTGGAGGGCGGTCATGGCTCTGTGTGAGGGTGAGGTGGAGAGTGCGAGGGGGTTGGCTACGAGGTAGATGTCGACCATCCAACGTGTTCCGAATGGGGTGGGAATAGGGATGCTTGTGTGGTGGTCGGGGGGTAGGAAGGTGTTTGCGTCGTTGGGAAGGGTGTATAGGTGGTGGGTGTAGGGGGAGTCGATGTATTTGGAATGTCGGTATGGTGTGTGTTCCCATCGAGGGAGTATGAGGATGGTGGCGCTGGGTGTGTGTGAGGCTGTGAGGTGGGCGCAGGTGATTGCGTGCTCCATTGCGGCGCATGCATTCGTAGTCGTATTCCGGGTTGGCGATGTTGGTGCCGTGCCAGGTATGTGGGGCGTTGCTGCCGCTAGATGAGAAGACTATGTCTTCGGGGTATAGTGAGTGGTAAGTGTGAGAGTGGAGTGATTTGTCAAGGGGGTCTGAATAGAGTTTTGTTTGGATGTGAAATATGTTGCGGAGTGCTGTGAGTAGGTCCTCTCTAGTGGCCCATCTGTTGCGAGTGGTGGTGGCGGGTGTGGGTGAGTGGATTTCTGAGCGGGAGCCTAGGCGAGTGATGAGGTGGCAGACCTTCTCTTCGAACGAGTGTTTCGTGAGGTCGGGGCGAAAGAGTTAAAATAGGTGACGGACTCGGGGGCCGTTTAGGGTACTGACCGCGCGGCCGTCGGGTATGCAAAGGGATGGTGGTGTCATGTAGTGTAGGGTGGGCGTGTATGGTGAATTTACCGATGGGGAGCATGTCGATGTCGGGGTGGATTGGGTCGCGGTTGAATGTGATGTGGGGGTGCGTCCATGGGGGGGGGGGGGGGTCCGGGGGCGGGGAGGATGGGTGTTGTGGAGGGGATAAAGCCTGAGTAAAACGCGGCGAGGGCGGTGGGGCCGGAGGGGGTCTCATTGATGGTGTCGTGGAGCAATAAGCAAGGGGCCAACTGGACCTCGTGGAGGCGGGTGAGGTCGTGTTGTTGGGCGCGGTCGCACCAGTCGCATTGCCACGTGACGGGTCCTTGTGCGGGGCGGCATTGGGAATGGACGGCAAAGTGCGGGCACGTGCATCAGGTGGAGGTGGGCCCTGTGTGTAGGGCTTCATGGCAGATGGAGCATGTGTTTGGGGAGGGGGTGGGGAGGCACACCGATCTGGGGGTGGAGGAGATAAAGCGGAAGCCGTCGTCAAGTTGGAGTTGGATGTCCCACTCCGTGAGTTGCTCCGGGGCCCATTCTACCATGTACTGGTTTTGGCGATATTCTGTGTCCTTGTGTTTTGAAATGTTGCGTGTGACATCGCAAGGAGGGTAGTGGTGGTCTGAAGGTGAGAGGTATTCAGTCACGATGTGTGTGGTGGGTGCCAAGGAAGAGGGGGTTCTGGTGCGAGGGGTATATATGCAGGGTGTAAGGATGGTGGGGGAGCGGGGAAAGGAGGGGGAGCCATAAGGGGTGGGTGGTGGTGGGGGGGATGCGTGTTTGGGGGTGAGGTGTGCGATGGGGAGGCGGTTGTGGATGGTGTCAAGGGGATCGGTTAGGACTGCGGCGATAAGGCGGATGGGGACTGAGAGTAGGGTGGTGGACCCCGTGTGTGTGGAGATGGATTTGCAGGATTCGAGGAGAAGGGAGGTTGAGGAGGCGCGGAGGAGGACTTGCGGCCATGTGGTGATGTTATGTTTCCAAAGGGGGGTGAGGCGGGGGAGGAGGGATGCATGTGTTTTGCGGGGAGTGAATACACAGTATGCTTGTTTGTAAGAGTGGGGGTCGGTGATGTGGGTGGCTATGTTTCGGACTGAAGCGAGGAGGGTGTTGTCTTGGCGGGTGAAGTGAGCGCGGAGTGTGGAGGCAATATGGTTGGTGACGGAGAGGGGAGGGATGTTATGGAACATGGTGCCGGCGCCGCGTTGGGCCCTTACAAGGCATCGAAGTGTGGGCGGGGAGTTCCGTGACATGATAGATTCGGTGGGCCAGTGGGCGTACGTGGTGGATATGGTGTGGATGTGTGCTCGATCCATGTGTCCTATATAGCCAGGGGTGTTCATGATTTTGTGGAGGTGGCAGACTGTGAGTTGTGCGGCATGGGCCTTAAGGGAGGGAAGGCCATATCCGAGGTCTGTGGTGGGGCGGTGCAGGGCGGTGCGAGGGAGGTTACGCACCGAGGAGACGGCGGAACGGAGTGCCCGGCAGATTTGACCTTCAAGGATGTCCAGTTGGGAGTCGCTGAAGAGGCCGAGTTGTAGGGTGAAATGTTTGCCGATTAGTAGGCCTCGGATGACGCGTGGTCTGCGGGATTGTGTTAGTGGGGAGGTGGAGGGGCGGTGATGAGGAATGCGGTGGTTCGCTTTAGTTCGTGCCAATGTTTAGTGAAGGTGAGGGAGGTGTTTAGTTCTACTCCTAGGACGCGGTATGTGTCCGAGGGGCCGATGAAAGGGATGGGGGCACGGTGTGAGTTGGTGGAGATGTATTGTGTTTGGAGACGGGATGCAAGTAGGGCGATGTTGGCAGGGGAGAGGGCGTTGCTTGAGCGCCAGAGGGCGCCGGAAATGCAGCATTTTCGGATGTTGACAGTCATACCGTGTAGGCGCTGAAGAGGGAGAGTTTCCGGAGCTGGATGGCCATGTTGGGGGTCGAGCCCGTGGCGAGGCTGAGGTCGTCGGCGAAGCCATGGCCGGGGTAGGTAGCTGTGGGTACAGTGGGGTCAACGTTAGTGGCAGGGGGGCCAGGGCGGTATCCCCGGGTGCCCACTGTAAGCCAGCGGAGGAAAGGTTCAAGGAAGAGGGTAAAGAGGAAGGGATAGAGGGTGTCCCCCTGCAGGGTACCACGATTGATGTCTATGGATGGGGTGGGGCCATACGCAAGGTAATGTGTTCGGTGGAAGAGACGCCGTAGAGGTGTTCGCAGGTGTCGACAAAGGTGGGGGGCATACCCAGTTGGCGCATGTGTTTGAACATGATGCGGTGGTCAGCTGCATTGAAGGCGCCCTTGAAGTCGGCGTACATGACGTAGAAGTCCTTGTGGTAGAGCTTGGCGTCTTCCATCATCATGATGATGGAGGAGAGAGCGTCGTGTATGCTGCGGTGTTTTCGGAATCCATCCTCCTGGTCGCTAAGGGTGCCGTGAGTTGACATGATGCACTTATACCTCTAGGAGTCCTCATGAGCAGCATGTGCCTTCCTCTTCCTGCGCTCAGGAGTAGGCAGGTCAGCGTCGTGGTGGATGTTGGTTTGTAGGGCGCTCATGGCTTCTTGCACACGCTTCTTCGGTTGTCGGTTTGTCTCGAACTTGAAGCTCCTCTTGGTAATAGAGCGCATGTGCTCTGAGCCATGACACCCATAGTTTAGCAAGTCTCCATAGGACTCGATGAACTTGGGAACATGGCATTGCAGAATGTGTATGTAGACCGTCGCATGCTCCGCATGACCGGCGGCGTTGGCAAACGCCGGCACAAAATTCTCGGCCACTCGTTTCACCTAAAGCGCATTTGTTTTCATTTGATCGCATCGTGTGATCGTATATTAGCATCACATAGCTTTTAACGCATTCTCTCATAATCTCACGTGCCCTCTTTTTCCTCATCACTAGGGGAGGGAGCTCCTTTGTCTGCGGAAATTGAATTGGTTCCACGAGCAACTTCCACAGGTCCACGTAGAGCTCCCATGCTTTCGCAGCCTTGTCGTGATCCGCCTCGCATACTCGGCCAATCAAGTCCAAGCTATCTCGAATGTCCCATATCATGCGTTCCACAAGCGGCAACAAATCCACGTAGGTTGTTGTCACTTCATCGCTGCCGAGCTTGTCTACGTTAATTCCGAAGCCAATAGTAAGCTCCCCTCGGAATTTCCGCACCGCCCGCATCGACGAGTTCGCGACATCTGTGGGAATTCCAGTCCGCTTGACTGCAGAATGGCTGGCGTGTAACGACCCGTGGTCTCGTTGAATGTCTGCCCGACGCCACGAATCATGCGTTGCATCTTTTTATAGCTCAACTGCAGCTTAGTCTTCAAGCTGCTCCCCTTTCTTCATTCCAAAACCTCTCAATGTCTTTAATGGCCGCTTTAATAGCGGCCTTGCAGCACGGCGCCACCTTCGGCGCCCTTACACATGACTGTTGGCATCGTTCCCTTAGGCCCCACGTTTTTGGGAACTTTGAGCGCAGCCTGTCGACGACGAGGCTATGGCACCTCTTTGCCTCCTCCTCCGAGGAAGCCTTCAGTGCGCACTCATGCAAACACCCCGCTATGGCATTCGCAAGTACGCTAGCATACCTCTCGCTGAACCGATGGGGTAAGGTGAACCTCCGGCTGTTGCTATCGCTAGTGATACGCTCCTGAGATGCTCCCTAGTGACACGCTCCTGCTCAACGCGCTTAAGCCGTGCAACTGTGTTGCTGAGTACTTTATTACGAGCTGAAAGTATTACATTTCTAGCCCTCACAGCAATCAAGGCCGCTTGATGCCTAGCAACGGTAAGACCTTCCGTATTATTAGACCGAGCACCCCGATTTTTCAACTCACTATTTTGCTTAGCTATCTTAGAATGTAGGCTCGCATGAGCTTCTACTGCTACCCGGCGGGATACTTGTTGTTGATGCGACGCCACCTCCTGCTCGAGCAATTGCCGCTCTAGTGTGCGAATTCGCGCCTCAATCGCCTCGGGCGGCGTGGTTGAAGGTGGGGGCCTCCGCTTCTTGAAGCGCCCGGAGCTCCTATCTCGCGGTCGTACAACCGCATGCACCGAGTCTCCTTCTGCGCCATCCCCTGCTTCGCTGCCGCTCGGAAGAGTGACTTTAGAGGAGGAGGCGATAGGACCAATGGCAGTGGCGTGATGCCGAGTTACCGGACGAGACGGCACGGCGGAAACCCCGATACCGGACATCGGGGTGAGTGAACACGATGCGGCACCTCTCCGCGTACACTAGTTCAACAAACGCGAAATATTATTACAAGGTCATCTCTTTTTCGCTTGGCCGCTGTCTAACTGCATGAGAAACGTTTGCAGAGACTAATGAGACGAGGGCTACAACATAAAAAAGTGAGCATACGCATCAGGCGGCGCAACACAAGAGCGGTAACGGCGCGCGGTACAAACTCATTTCGAGCTTTTTTCGGAACCTCGGATGTATGTACAGGTACCCGCGGGAATCGTGGTGAGTGCACCATTGCGAGAGGCTTTAAAATGCTGAAATATATTTAGGCTCCCTCTATGGAGCGAAATGATTGTAGGGAAATCAGCCCATCCCTAAGCTATTTGAGGGAAGTGGTCGAGACAATGCCCAACAACGCTTGACATGCTGTAGTTATGAATATACTTAGAAAATTCCCTTGTTGTGTTTGTTGTTTTCTGCATTTACTACATTTCTCTTTGACTTCTTTAAACGTAGTAGGAGTAGTAGTAGTTTTGTTAAGTATTTTCTGTTTACACAATTTGAAATTTGAAATTGTTTACAACAATACCAGTATAAACCGGCTGCTGTCTCTGGGCCCCCCCTTTTGCTATGCTCAACCTGTAGTTGGACTTCTAAGCGTGAGGTAGACCGTAAACCACTAATCCCAACCTCTCCAATGGCAGTAACGATACCGTCTAAAACATACCTGTATCCAGGTATTTATAATTTTTTGATCTATACGTATTTTTTTTTTGGATACAGTATGAAAAATAAGATGTCGCTAGTCTCCACGTTACGCGGCCTGCTCCAGCCGCTGCGGGGTCGCTGATCAGCAAGGCTGTCCAGCTGAAGCTGGGCGAGGCGAACCTGCCTGACCTCGGCTCCCGTGCGACTCCGGTCGTGCCGGAGCTTGGGGGGAAAGGCAGGTGAAAAACCCCCCTCGCATAGGTCGTCGTCGGTCCCGCCCCGATCCGTGCTCCACCCCGCCCGAGATATTAGCCCCCACCCCCGACGCAGCTCGCCACCTAGCCGAGTCTTCTCTCCTCCTTCGGGGGCTGAGAAGAGAGAATAACTAGGCTGCAGACGGTGTCCGGCTGGCTCTCCTGCCCCCGAGCCAGATTTTCTCCTGTCCCCTGTCCTTCTCCCGTCTGTTTCCAACACCTATCTGATCGCGCTGTAGCCGTCCGTACCCTCCCCCGGTGGTTTACGTTGTTAGGGGGTCGCCTTTACGAGCAGTGTGCCGTTACGATAACCCTAGGCACACTGCCTGAGGCAGCCTATCGATAACCGGGTACCGACTAGGGGAGGGGTTGTAAGAACACAGGGATCGAGTCGCCAGTCCTCAAAAGATGGTGGGTACGGGAATTTTTCCAAAAACCCCCCGTACCGGGTTTTTCCGGCGGCGGGCGATCCTAAGGACCGCCGCCGCTAGACCGTGCCGCTCCTCCGACTGCGACCAGCCTCCGTCCTGCGTAGCATCAGGCCTCGCCCCCAGGGGAGACTTAAGACTCTCACAGGGCTGGCGACTGCTAGCGAGCGCTGTCCCAAGCGCTGCTTCCCAGCTGTCCGCCGCCAGCTCCAACACCCTCGTCCCTCCGCTGATCCGTTGGGTACGGACATTATTTTAGTGTCCAAAAAAGCCCTCCGTACAGGGCTTTTCGGCGGCGGCTGATCTCGAGGATCGCCGCCGCCTCCTGTAGCCGCTCCTCCGTCTGCGACTAGCCTCCGTCCTGTGCCATGTCTTGCCTCACCCCTCGGTGAGGTTCGACCGGCACAGGGCTGGTCGATAGCTAGCGAGCGCCCTTTCCTGGCGCTGCTTCCCGGCTGGCCACCACCAGCTCCAACACCCGCCTCCCACCGCTGATCCGGCCGTACCCTCCTCGCCATCAAACGCTGCCGTAGTACAGGTCCCACTCCTAAAAGTAAGGCTGTATCTAGGAGTATCTGTGCGCGAAAAAACATATCGGACGGGCCGAGCGGGAGATCTTGGCGCCGGTAGTGCACAGAAATTATTTATTCAAAAGCCCTCTGTACAGGGCTTTCCCGACAGCTGCTGATCCCACGGATCGAGCTGTCGGCCCTCTTAGCCCCCTACCGTGCCAGGCCTGGCACGGCTACGGGGTTTCCAGCGCCCACCACGGGGAGGTGAGGGGATGCCGACGGGCCTGCGAACGCACCCCCCTCCGGGGTCGCCGCCGCTGCGCCGCCGGCGGGCGCCCTGTTTACACAAAAATGAAATTGATTTGCTGGTGGTAATAACAAAATGAGACGGGACACGCCGTGTTAAGATTGAGTTTCCTAGCTGGTGAACCTATGCCATATGTAGCCCTCATGTTGTCAGTCCTTGATCCGGTGACCATATTGTATTATCAGCTTTTGATTTCTTTGGTGTGTGTTGTGACCAATACTAATATATTGGAATATATTCACCTTGTTGTTCATCTTGTTATTCGGCATTTTGTATGCAATTTTTGAGAAATGATCAACATAGGTTATCCGCCCTCCAGTGTTTGCTCTTCGAGTAACGTGGGTTGGTCAGAATGATATATTATGTAGCCCGCATCTCCGGCACTCAATTGTGAATGTTGATAAAGGCCACAGGCACGGCCTGCACGAACTCTAGGTAGTTATCCGGCACGAGGTGGCCCTCTTCTTGTCGCTTTCTATTTGTCTTACGGTTGTTGCTTAGCAAGGGAAATGTAACGCGGATGTCCGGACGTACGTTTGTGCTAGTACACCCCTTGGCAATAGTGTCTACATTAATATATATAGTTTAGTGTCCATTATATATATAGTACTACCCCCATTTGTTTTAGCGAGAGGATTAAAGGCGCTTGGCTGTCATGCCTCCGAGTTGCTTAGTATTGTATTTCATGTCGATTATGGCGGTTGCTCGCCAATTTCTGCGGATAGCTCCTTCGGCCCATACTCTTCCCCAAGAGTCTTACGACGGCTTAACGATCTTTGTCCCTCGGTCCATTTCGGTTGCGCTTCGCTGTTTTGTGGCCGTGCTCTTTATCGTGGCCGTTCTTACGTTGTTGCTCGTTTCCTTGCTAATTTGGTTTAGTTCGTGCTATTTTTCTGTGTTATCGTTAGGGGGTTTTTCTCTACTTAGATATAAAGTCAAACTTCACGTCTAATAATTATTTGATTCCCAATGACTCTTCTTGAACAGCATGTGCCCGTATGGTACCAATATGGCAATGCTTAAGTACAACGCTTCTTCTACCTTGGCATGTTTCACACAAGTAAAGTTAGAATATCAAAATGATGTTTCCCGTCAATTCAAGCATAACCACACCTCGGCTTTGAACAAAGATGCCCATCTAGGCAGCGACCCTTAGAGGGATGCATGTGTGCAAGTTGTTGGTCCCCCTAAGCCGGAAGGTTTCTGTCACCGCCCATGCCGCAAACGCCGGCACCGTCTTGCGCGGGTTGTCCGCCGCAGCGGACGCTACGGTGTGGAGCCCGCTTCTTCCTTGACTGGGATGCCTTGTCCTACCACGGCGTTCTGCGCCCGCGCCATGGGCCCCATGCGTCTCCGTGTTAGCCCGCGTGGCACGTAAGGCGCCGCTTGTCGCCTCTATGTGTTGCGTCTTCATCGTTGCGTGGGAGCTTTTTGTGCTCTTTTGTGCATTCTCTACTAGGTTTATGCATAATGTAGTGCTTCCCTTGCCGTGTCTTTGATACCGTGACCCTCTTGTCACTCTTGCCCTCTTGGTACCCCCATTTTCCATGTCCAACTAGTGCCGCTAATGCTTCTTTGAATTCATTTACTACTTAAAGCATGGAACGGAGGTACCTAGTACCGTACATACCGTAGTCATAACCGCTTTGTTATGCAATTGCTATGTGTAATATAGAATGACTCTTCTAGTACTCATACCCATACCGCACCGATACGGCAAATACTCAAAAAATACATGCGCATTTTAATGTAAACTGTTTTTACACTACCTTGGTCATTTGGCATGGCTTGCATAAGTTTCGTGTTAAGGTTTAAGGCATTTCTCGTACTCCTCGAGCCCGTGCTTATCTTGACCTCCTAACATTTTGTGGCTCCTCTCCCTCGGACTACATGCGTATTATTTCGGGTACTAGCCTCGGTGCTTGGGCCCTCTTTCTCATCGCATCGCGCGAGTCCATTTTTTTCCGGCGGACGGTGCCGTCAAATTGCTATATGATGGCCGCGCGCCAGATGTTGGGGCTCAATCCAAGGCAAGTTTGATTCCCATGCTCAATAGTGTCCACGTTGTAATGAGGCTCCTACATTAGCTCAAGAGTTTGGTTCTTCCCGATGGCTTTGAGTGCTACTATGTAGGGTGGGCGCTCGTTTGTCTCTATGCTTATGGACCATATCCCTCGATGCCCGTGCTCGTGGTATGCCATTGAAATTCATGTTATCGGGATATCCACGTTTTGGAGCGGTTCATGATTGAGGCTGGGGCGTTCTAAGGGGCGGGACTTGTGGTTGGAGGTTTGCTATGTCCGGCCTTACGCCTCTCGGGATCGACATAGGGATATCGTATGACTCGACTTTATGGCCCGGCCCGCATCGTCACCTTTTGTTGATGTTACGGTCACTAGTGCCCGCACGAGCTCCATTGTCCTTGCGGTGGGCGATGCTCTTCCCCTGCCTGAAGGGCTTGCAATTGGGTCCAACAAGGTCAGCATGATGTTGACCTCCGTAATTCGGCGTTACTTGGCATGCCTTCAGTAAAATCGGCTCGTGACTAGTATCCCTTTGCATTGGAGGATGGGGGTAGGTCGGCCCAGATGGCCGTTGAGATGGTTTGCCGTTTAGCTATGTTAGTGGTTGTTCGTCGATTCCTTTGCGTGGTTGATACGGACTCCCGTTGCGCTCGGACAACTATGTCTGGATGACGGAGTTTGTTTGTTTGTCTACTTATTCCACATTCCATCGACTCTTGGGTGCTTATCTGCGCAAGGAGTTCATGCAACGCCTTAGCGGTGGTCTTCATGGCACCTTGGGATCCTATCTTCTTGAGGCACTGCATGAGCCGGGTAGGCAGTGCAACATGCTTTCATGTCCCCCCGGGGTTAAACTTAAGGGGGGGGGGTCCTATTGTCATGCTCTGGGTGGTTTCCACTGATATTTCTTGTAAGAATGTGATTTATGTACATTATCATCAAAGCAGATTCAATCTAATAATTTGCTTATACATTTTTCTGATTTCGTCGTCTAAACGCCGGCCTCCACTGCTTTTTCTTGTAAGGAATTCGACTATTTCTAAGAGGCCTCGTCATAAGCGGCCTCATCATGCATTGGTAACAAAATGTATATAAATAAGGATTGCATTGGAGCCAGCAGCGTCATTGGCATGGCTTCGTGTTCCTCGGGCTTAGGTTTTTCCCTCTTTTCTTCTTTTTGCTCGTAAGATTTTTCGGTGAATTCGTCAGCAGCGTCTGGCAATTTCTGTGCCTGTATAGTAACTACCTGTACCCGTACGCCGCTCTGGTGCCCTCAGCACTGGTTAAAACAATTTATTACAAAGAAAGTGGTGGAATGCAGCAGCAAAGAAGAAAAGAAAACAGGCACAGCAGAAGCCAAAGCCCTCGGAGACGCGCCGCTCTATTCGGCCCGCGGCGGACATAGAGCAATCGTAATAAGCAAAAACTGCGGAGTGAACTGCACACACATCGTCGCTTCTGCATCGAGTGCCATATTATTTCTGACACATATTTGGCGACCAGGCCGTCGGTAGTATACCAGGTAGCAGCCCGAGTGCCGCGCCCCACGAGAACGCCGGAAGGTACCCACAGCGTCTACGGCAGAAGCGCGGCGTAGTGCGGTTCGTGCATAGTATTTATTATTTGTCGTAAGGAACTGCGCGATGAGCTACGCGCACGATAGGGTGAGTGAGTCGCTCACTCCCCCCATCCTTCGCACCCTCCCTTCCTCCTCACACAGTCCCCTATCCCTCTGTGCTGGAGCGCCTCGCCCGGCGGTCACTCGGTTTCCAACGCCCCACTTGTTGTTGTACTGCGCGCAGAGGGTGATAATCTACCCTTCGTACATCAACAAAAAACTGAAGATCAGCGAAGGGCGTCGGATAGCGGCGGAAAAAGGTGCGCCGCAACGCTGCTGTCACCTCTCAGCCCCCCCCCCCCCCCCCCCCCCCCCCCCCCCCCCTTCCCCGTTACACACAAAAATGCTGTATCACATACCACACACACATATACACACACATACACAAATAATCCCTCCTCCCCCCCACGCCTCCCCTCCCCCACCCCCCCCCACACACCTACTGAGACACACATACACATGCAAAAACGTATACACAACCAAACACCCACACATGTATGCATACCCACACACCCACATACGTTCACACACATACACACTCACGCACACAAACACACGCACACTAGTACACGCGCTATTGCAAACATATGCGCGCGCGCGCGCACACACACACACACACACACACACACACACACACACACACACACACATACACAAATAATCCCTCTTTCCCTCCCCCCCCCCCCCCACCCAACACACCTACTCAGACACACATACACATGCAAAAACGTATACACAGCCAAACACCCACACATGCTTGTACACCCACAGACCCATACACGTTCACACACATACACACTCACGCACACACTCAAACGTACACATACACACACGTGGACACACACTCACACACACACACACACACACACACACACACACACACACACACACAAAATGATCCCTCCGCGCCTCCCCCCCCCCCCCCCCCCCCCACCCAACACACCTACTCAGACATACATACACATGCAAAAGCGTATACACAACCAAACACCAACCCATGTATGCACATACACAGACCCACACACGTTCACACACATACAAACTCACGCTCACACCCACACGCACAAAAACACTCGCATACATACACACGCGCGTGCACTTATACTCACACACACACGCGTGCACACACTCACACGCACACACACAAATAATCCCTCCACGCCTCCCCTCACCCACCCACTCACTCACACACACACACACCTACTCAGACACACATACACATGCAAAAACGTATACACAACCAAACACCCACACATGCATGCACATACACAGACACACATACGTTCACACGCATACACACTCACGCTCACACCCACACATACACACACGCGTGCAAACACACACACACACACACTCACACCCACCCACACCCACACACACACACACACTCACACACACACACACACACACACACACACACACACACACACACACACACACACACAAATGATCCCTCCACGCCTCCCCCCCCCCCCCCCCCCCCCCCCCCCCACACACACACACACACACACCTACTCAGACACACATACACATGTAAAAACATATACACTGAACACCCACACATGCATGCACATATACACTCACGCACACACCCACATGCACACAAACACACGCACACATATAGACGCGCGCGCGCGCACACACACACACACACACACATACACACAACCCGTCTTACGCATACAAACGCACACACGGACACGCACGGGAGGAATTCTGTATTGTCTACCATGTCTGATCCCGATACCAATTCCTTCTTTATTTCATGTCTAAGCTGATCTTTCTGATGTTTTTACCCGATCGCCTTTCCGACTGCTGGCCTTTTTGATATGATTTGAAAACTTGTGGCCAGCCATACGACACACAGTACCTTGGAGTTGAGCGTCTTGACTTACCGTGACGTGAACCTGTCACAGGATGCGAGAACCCCACCGCGGTTGAAATTTTTGATAGCGTCACAAAGGCGCTGGGCCTTGAGGCTGAACTTGAGGTGCGCTGCTATTCAGTAGAACTAAACAATGGGGAAACGTCAACACTTTAAGAACCTGGCCAGGCATTCAACAAACCGTCTTTCTCAATTTTCATCCTGACATATCATGGGAAAGCATGGACTGGCGCAGGACAGGAATGGGCCGAATAGGAATGTCCTTGCTTGTCATGACTTTGGACGTCACACATTTTTTAGCAGGTGGGGTTGCGCATTAAATGTTGTTTCTTGTTGTTTTGTCTTTGCCCTGAGCAGCCCAAAAAATGCTACTCGAGAGATTTTTGGGTGGTGGGCCGAGTGCGAGTGAGTTTGAAGAATGAGGATGGCACCCCCGTCAAGCCGGACATACCCAACCGTATGTCACACCCTCACTTCACCCACGTCTGACCATGTCACGATCCTCCACCCGCCACCTTCCCTTTTATTGCATGTAATTATGTTTTGTAAAGTATTTCTGTGAAAGTGTTGAGAGTGGGAAAACACGGGCTCGGCGCTGCAACGTGCTGTGCTTGTTTATGTCGTTTGGCGCAGGCAAGGTTTTGTTTGAGAGGGTGGCGGAGTGGGTTCCCAAGCACCCCAACCGTTCCGGCAAGGCGCGCGTGGCCTCCCAGCCTGTCAAGGAAGCTGCCTCGGGAAGCGGCGCTGGTGGCGGTGGCAGGAGTGGTAAAAAGGCGAGGAAGAACAAGAAGTGACGTGGTCACACGCACCCGGCAACGTCTTGACCCCCATCCGCGGCACCCAACCATGTGGCGAACTTCTTAACTGAATATCAACTTGACAAACACTCCAATTTTTCGTTCACCGTATCTGCCGCTCTCGTCCTGGGGAAGCTGCAGAAAGCTGGCTGATCTGAGATTGCAACGCACGGGTGGCGGGACCTGGTTTAGTCAAGCATACACAATTCTTTTCTGAATACCATAGTGCATGAGTCGCAATGGCCTTTTTTTCTAAACACTGCGCCACATCACAAATATTATAATGTACCATCACACCCCAGTCACGCAACACCCCATCACATCACATCACATCACATCACATCACATCACATCACATCACATCACATCACATCACATCACATCACAACGCATCACATCACATCGCATCGCATCACATCGCTTGACATCAAACCACACCCGATCGCCTTTTTACCCCACATCGCTGAACATCAAACCACGCGTCAACACGTCATATCACACAATATTTACCGGGGTATTCTTCTGCCTGATGGACTGTGAAGGCTGACGGTCATGTCAGCGTGCAACGAGCTGCGGGTGTGCCAGCGCATCTTGCCATGCAACCAACACCATATGCTTGGGTTATCGATTTGCGTTTCTTTGCATTGAGTGGCCGACTGTGGGAAGTCATTCCTCTGATGGAGCCCATGCTGCACGCGCTGGACTGCTGCTGCTTACTTGTTGAACTCTAGCTCGATTCTCAACGCGCCCTCAGAACAGAGAATGGCTTAGCCCCTGGTACGAATTGATTTGCCCCATTCGAATTTTGGATTCAGAAGGGACCACCCGTGTTATCTGTATCATGCACTATTTGCATTTTGCCTTCCGTTTTGCCCTCATCCCCAGCGACTTACTGCTACTAACTTCTACTGCGTCATGTTTTCTTCTACGCCAGTCCTAATGGTAGCGGCACGGTGTGACTCCTGCGGTTGGGTAGATCACATGTCTAATAGGTAGGATGAGAAGAGTCGCAATGACAAAAGCTAGGCCGGAGGAGTAGCGAGACCATGCCCAAATCCTGGAGACCGCGAAACTGACGAGTCTTAGATCTATATCGGTGTTCTCACCTCCTTTTATATTTGTTGTGAACGACCCAGATATTCGCGGTTGGTTATCATTTATTCCGCGTTTGTCTTAGTTTAGTCCTGCAAATTGTAAATGAGCCTCAGAAATCTACATTTGTCAAAGGCTTGAGGATGAACCCAATACAGGGGAAAACGCATTATGAATGCGCATTATTGTTTGAAATAACATAAAAACATTGCCGTGGGGCACATAAAATTTCACAACGACGCAATGTACACTCTTCCCATAAAGTCCGTTACCAGCGGCACGCATTTAATTACCCGCCACGCACAGCCGCGATGGCCACGCAATTCGATTGGGGGGTAGAGTAATGACTTTCGAACAACACACCACGGCGCGTTGTTCACTGACGTGAGCACCTCTATCGGCACGCTCCGATTATTGTGGGCACACACGTTGGATTTGCGGCCGAGATTTTGTAGGCCGAAATTTGTGGATGTGCATGTTATGCACGCCTCTATGCGTGGCTCGGTGCACGTAATGTCGCGATAAGCCGGGAGAATACTCGACATTGGGCTTTCATCATGTTTGCACAATTGCACGAGTATCCGCCGAGTGTGTTGCGCCCGGCCGCCTACAGAGCGGCAATACCGGGAATGGCATATCGTGTGCACTAGGTTTTCTTGCCAAGTGCCCGAAAATACCGCCAAGGAGCACGGGCTAGGGACCTATTGGGCTTGAGGGACGGTTGACTTGGAGTGTAAGCACCCTAGCGCGCGGATCGCTGGCCTTTCAAGCTTTCGCATCGCCGGGCGTGAAATATGGCGGGGAGCTTTCAAAGTACCCTAGCACGGGCCTTGGTTTGGCATGCGGCAAATGGCACGGCACCATGCCAACATGGGGGATGAAGTGGGTGACGCCGTGAATAAACGAAATATAGAGCGCTGATTGTTGAGCGTATTGGCGGAGCGGGTGTGCGGGTACCACCTGTCCAAGGGTTGCTAGCCCCGCGCGAATGTGGCAGATTTTGAAACCCTAAAAACTTTAGTTGGCTGTACGAGGGGCTGGATGGCATCGGACGGCGGATTTGACGCGAAAACCGGCCGGTAGGCGTAAATTAAGTTGAAAACTTATATTTACTTGGGGGAAGGGCTTCCATTTGCAACTTAGTTTGCTCGAATCGGACACCGTACGGCAAAGTTAGGCTTTTTTAAGCCTCCCAAGCTGTGGGTTTCCGGCCCCTATCCCACCCACGTCAAGCATCTTAACGGCACATGCCATCACACCCACGTGCTCCCATGTTTACGGACAGCATGCTGGGATCATAAAATCCGCGTGTTGTGTCGCCGATTTCGGGAGTTTTCACGAGCCAAAGTGTGGAAAATCCGAATTCCGGGGCGCCCGAATCAGGGTATGCCCCGAAATCGGGGCTGACCAGCAAACCCTAATACGTCAGTTCGTAGCCGTGACGGGCCCCATTTGTGCCCCGCTTCCCCCTTTACTTCACCGTCAGCACAAGTTTCGGTCCGCCTTTTCAACGAGCTAAAGTACAGTTAAACCCTAGAAACCCTACATGATAAACACCCGCCCTACGCGAAAGGCCCTATTTCACTAGTAACGGACTTTATGGGAAGAGTGTGGGCGATTTCTGAACCACCTCGAATTCCCTAGTATTGGCCGGGGATGAAGCAACGATGATATGGGCGTCCACGTGTGAGTAGAGAATTTCGGTTGGAGGTGGGATGTCGCCCAATTGCGCACACCACGCTGGACCTCAACCGCGTCGCGGCTCCAAAACCAGTATGGGGCCTACACCAACCACTCACGCGTGGCGACTGCAACTTGTGTGGGACTTCAAACACGTGGGAAACTTCACCAAAGTAGCCCGGCAGCACGGTACAAGCGCGTCGGTGGTTCGCAAATGGGTGCGTACTTACGAGGGCACGGGGGACGTTTTGGACAAAGCTCGCTCGGGGAGGCCTGCGCGGGGGTTGGCAAGTCCACCGGTGCGAGAGGTTCTCAAGGCGTGCATTCGCGACGGGAAGACATGCACCGCCATTGTCAGCGACTTAAAGGCTAGCATGGGGCTTTCCGTGGGCAGGGAGACCGTGCGCAAGTTTGTGAAAGCGAATCTAGCTCGGCGCCTTCGCCCGAAAAAGAAGCCCAACCTTACAGCAACATCCAAACTCAAGCGCGTCCATTTTTGCAGGCAGTGGGTCGACAAGAGCTGGGCAAGCGTGGCTGTTTCGGACTCTAAGATATTCTGGCTATGCCCCAAAGGCGTGGGCGACAAGCGGTGGGTTTTGTTTGAGGATGACCCCCCTACCGTGCCAGCATATCGAAGCTGCACAAAAGTGCATGCCTACGCCGCGGTAACTAAATGGGGCAAGACCGACTTGTTCGTCACAGCGGGCACCACGGGATTCAAGAGCGAGAGCAAGGGTGTGACTGCCAAGGTCTATGTGAAGTTGCTGGAAGAGAAGCTCATCCCGGCATGCCGACAACTGATGGAATGCAGACCCATGCCGCTGCGACACCAACCTTGGGTATTTCAACAAGATAACGCACCCGCTCACACAGCTAAAACTACCCAAGCGTGGCTGCACAGCCAGTCGGATTTCACAGTGATTGATTGGCCGCCGACCAGCCCGGATCTGTCGTGGATAGAAAACGTTTGGGGCATCGTGGCAAAGCAATTGCAAGCGAGGACGGATCTGACTGCTAGAAACTTCCAGGACGCGGTTTTCGAAGAGTGGGAAAAATTGCCACAGTCGGCCATGCGAGCATTGTACAAGTCGATTCGGCGCAGGCTGAAAGCTTGCCTTGCTGCGAAAGGCGGGAGCACAAAATATTGACATGCGCTAAGCCGTTGCGTGGAGACTTTCACAAAAATAACGTAGTGAGAACCACCGTCGCCCATCCCCACACTCTTCCCATAAAGTCCGTTACCAGCGGCACGCATTTAATTACCCGCCACGCACAGCCGCGATGGCCACGCAATTCGATTGGGGGGTAGAGTAATGACTTTCGAACAACACACCACGGCGCGTTGTTCACTGACGTGAGCACCTCTATCGGCACGCTCCGATTATTGTGGGCACACACGTTGGATTTGCGGCCGAGATTTTGCAGGCCGAAATTTGTGGATGTGCATGTTATGCACGCCTCTATGCGTGGCTCGGTGCACGTAATGTCGCGATAAGCCGGGAGAATACTCGACATTGGGCTTTCATCATGTTTGCACAATTGCACGAGTATCCGCCGAGTGTGTTGCGCCCGGCCGCCTACAGAGCGGCAATACCGGGAATGGCATATCGTGTGCACTAGGTTTTCTTGCCAAGTGCCCGAAAATACCGCCAAGGAGCACGGGCTAGGGACCTATTGGGCTTGAGGGACGGTTGACTTGGAGTGTAAGCACCCTAGCGCGCGGATCGCTGGCCTTTCAAGCTTTCGCATCGCCGGGCGTGAAATATGGCGGGGAGCTTTCAAAGTACCCTAGCACGGGCCTTGGTTTGGCATGCGGCAAATGGCACGGCACCATGCCAACATGGGGGATGAAGTGGGTGACGCCGTGAATAAACGAAATATAGAGCGCTGATTGTTGAGCGTATTGGCGGAGCGGGTGTGCGGGTACCACCTGTCCAAGGGTTGCTAGCCCCGCGCGAATGTGGCAGATTTTGAAACCCTAAAAACTTTAGTTGGCTGTACGAGGGGCTGGATGGCATCGGACGGCGGATTTGACGCGAAAACCGGCCGGTAGGCGTAAATTAAGTTGAAAACTTATATTTACTTGGGGGAAGGGCTTCCATTTGCAACTTAGTTTGCTCGAATCGGACACCGTACGGCAAAGTTAGGCTTTTTTAAGCCTCCCAAGCTGTGGGTTTCCGGCCCCTATCCCACCCACGTCAAGCATCTTAACGGCACATGCCATCACACCCACGTGCTCCCATGTTTACGGACAGCATGCTGGGATCATAAAATCCGCGTGTTGTGTCGCCGATTTCGGGAGTTTTCACGAGCCAAAGTGTGGAAAATCCGAATTCCGGGGCGCCCGAATCAGGGTATGCCCCGAAATCGGGGCTGACCAGCAAACCCTAATACGTCAGTTCGTAGCCGTGACGGGCCCCATTTGTGCCCCGCTTCCCCCTTTACTTCACCGTCAGCACAAGTTTCGGTCCGCCTTTTCAACGAGCTAAAGTACAGTTAAACCCTAGAAACCCTACATGATAAACACCCGCCCTACGCGAAAGGCCCTATTTCACTAGTAACGGACTTTATGGGAAGAGTGTGGGCGATTTCTGAACCACCTCGAATTCCCTAGTATTGGCCGGGGATGAAGCAACGATGATATGGGCGTCCACGTGTGAGTAGAGAATTTCGGTTGGAGGTGGGATGTCGCCCAATTGCGCACACCACGCTGGACCTCAACCGCGTCGCGGCTCCAAAACCAGTATGGGGCCTACACCAACCACTCACGCGTGGCGACTGCAACTTGTGTGGGACTTCAAACACGTGGGAAACTTCACCAAAGTAGCCCGGCAGCACGGTACAAGCGCGTCGGTGGTTCGCAAATGGGTGCGTACTTACGAGGGCACGGGGGACGTTTTGGACAAAGCTCGCTCGGGGAGGCCTGCGCGGGGGTTGGCAAGTCCACCGGTGCGAGAGGTTCTCAAGGCGTGCATTCGCGACGGGAAGACATGCACCGCCATTGTCAGCGACTTAAAGGCTAGCATGGGGCTTTCCGTGGGCAGGGAGACCGTGCGCAAGTTTGTGAAAGCGAATCTAGCTCGGCGCCTTCGCCCGAAAAAGAAGCCCAACCTTACAGCAACATCCAAACTCAAGCGCGTCCATTTTTGCAGGCAGTGGGTCGACAAGAGCTGGGCAAGCGTGGCTGTTTCGGACTCTAAGATATTCTGGCTATGCCCCAAAGGCGTGGGCGACAAGCGGTGGGTTTTGTTTGAGGATGACCCCCCTACCGTGCCAGCATATCGAAGCTGCACAAAAGTGCATGCCTACGCCGCGGTAACTAAATGGGGCAAGACCGACTTGTTCGTCACAGCGGGCACCACGGGATTCAAGAGCGAGAGCAAGGGTGTGACTGCCAAGGTCTATGTGAAGTTGCTGGAAGAGAAGCTCATCCCGGCATGCCGACAACTGATGGAATGCAGACCCATGCCGCTGCGACACCAACCTTGGGTATTTCAACAAGATAACGCACCCGCTCACACAGCTAAAACTACCCAAGCGTGGCTGCACAGCCAGTCGGATTTCACAGTGATTGATTGGCCGCCGACCAGCCCGGATCTGTCGTGGATAGAAAACGTTTGGGGCATCGTGGCAAAGCAATTGCAAGCGAGGACGGATCTGACTGCTAGAAACTTCCAGGACGCGGTTTTCGAAGAGTGGGAAAAATTGCCACAGTCGGCCATGCGAGCATTGTACAAGTCGATTCGGCGCAGGCTGAAAGCTTGCCTTGCTGCGAAAGGCGGGAGCACAAAATATTGACATGCGCTAAGCCGTTGCGTGGAGACTTTCACAAAAATAACGTAGTGAGAACCACCGTGGGCGATTTCTGAACCACCTCGAATTCCCTAGTATTGGCCGGGGATGAAGCAACGATGATATGGGCGTCCACGTGTGAGTAGAGAATTTCGGTTGGAGGTGGGATGTCGCCCAATTGCGCACACCACGCTGGACCTCAACCGCGTCGCGGCTCCAAAACCAGTATGGGGCCTACACCAACCACTCACGCGTGGCGACTGCAACTTGTGTGGGACTTCAAACACGTGGGAAACTTCACCAAAGTAGCCCGGCAGCACGGTACAAGCGCGTCGGTGGTTCGCAAATGGGTGCGTACTTACGAGGGCACGGGGGACGTTTTGGACAAAGCTCGCTCGGGGAGGCCTGCGCGGGGGTTGGCAAGTCCACCGGTGCGAGAGGTTCTCAAGGCGTGCATTCGCGACGGGAAGACATGCACCGCCATTGTCAGCGACTTAAAGGCTAGCATGGGGCTTTCCGTGGGCAGGGAGACCGTGCGCAAGTTTGTGAAAGCGAATCTAGCTCGGCGCCTTCGCCCGAAAAAGAAGCCCAACCTTACAGCAACATCCAAACTCAAGCGCGTCCATTTTTGCAGGCAGTGGGTCGACAAGAGCTGGGCAAGCGTGGCTGTTTCGGACTCTAAGATATTCTGGCTATGCCCCAAAGGCGTGGGCGACAAGCGGTGGGTTTTGTTTGAGGATGACCCCCCTACCGTGCCAGCATATCGAAGCTGCACAAAAGTGCATGCCTACGCCGCGGTAACTAAATGGGGCAAGACCGACTTGTTCGTCACAGCGGGCACCACGGGATTCAAGAGCGAGAGCAAGGGTGTGACTGCCAAGGTCTATGTGAAGTTGCTGGAAGAGAAGCTCATCCCGGCATGCCGACAACTGATGGAATGCAGACCCATGCCGCTGCGACACCAACCTTGGGTATTTCAACAAGATAACGCACCCGCTCACACAGCTAAAACTACCCAAGCGTGGCTGCACAGCCAGTCGGATTTCACAGTGATTGATTGGCCGCCGACCAGCCCGGATCTGTCGTGGATAGAAAACGTTTGGGGCATCGTGGCAAAGCAATTGCAAGCGAGGACGGATCTGACTGCTAGAAACTTCCAGGACGCGGTTTTCGAAGAGTGGGAAAAATTGCCACAGTCGGCCATGCGAGCATTGTACAAGTCGATTCGGCGCAGGCTGAAAGCTTGCCTTGCTGCGAAAGGCGGGAGCACAAAATATTGACATGCGCTAAGCCGTTGCGTGGAGACTTTCACAAAAATAACGTAGTGAGAACCACCGTCGCCCATCCCCACACTCTTCCCATAAAGTCCGTTACCAGCGGCACGCATTTAATTACCCGCCACGCACAGCCGCGATGGCCACGCAATTCGATTGGGGGGTAGAGTAATGACTTTCGAACAACACACCACGGCGCGTTGTTCACTGACGTGAGCACCTCTATCGGCACGCTCCGATTATTGTGGGCACACACGTTGGATTTGCGGCCGAGATTTTGCAGGCCGAAATTTGTGGATGTGCATGTTATGCACGCCTCTATGCGTGGCTCGGTGCACGTAATGTCGCGATAAGCCGGGAGAATACTCGACATTGGGCTTTCATCATGTTTGCACAATTGCACGAGTATCCGCCGAGTGTGTTGCGCCCGGCCGCCTACAGAGCGGCAATACCGGGAATGGCATATCGTGTGCACTAGGTTTTCTTGCCAAGTGCCCGAAAATACCGCCAAGGAGCACGGGCTAGGGACCTATTGGGCTTGAGGGACGGTTGACTTGGAGTGTAAGCACCCTAGCGCGCGGATCGCTGGCCTTTCAAGCTTTCGCATCGCCGGGCGTGAAATATGGCGGGGAGCTTTCAAAGTACCCTAGCACGGGCCTTGGTTTGGCATGCGGCAAATGGCACGGCACCATGCCAACATGGGGGATGAAGTGGGTGACGCCGTGAATAAACGAAATATAGAGCGCTGATTGTTGAGCGTATTGGCGGAGCGGGTGTGCGGGTACCACCTGTCCAAGGGTTGCTAGCCCCGCGCGAATGTGGCAGATTTTGAAACCCTAAAAACTTTAGTTGGCTGTACGAGGGGCTGGATGGCATCGGACGGCGGATTTGACGCGAAAACCGGCCGGTAGGCGTAAATTAAGTTGAAAACTTATATTTAATTGGGGGAAGGGCTTCCATTTGCAACTTAGTTTGCTCGAATCGGACACCGTACGGCAAAGTTAGGCTTTTTTAAGCCTCCCAAGCTGTGGGTTTCCGGCCCCTATCCCACCCACGTCAAGCATCTTAACGGCACATGCCATCACACCCACGTGCTCCCATGTTTACGGACAGCATGCTGGGATCATAAAATCCGCGTGTTGTGTCGCCGATTTCGGGAGTTTTCACGAGCCAAAGTGTGGAAAATCCGAATTCCGGGGCGCCCGAATCAGGGTATGCCCCGAAATCGGGGCTGACCAGCAAACCCTAATACGTCAGTTCGTAGCCGTGACGGGCCCCATTTGTGCCCCGCTTCCCCCTTTACTTCACCGTCAGCACAAGTTTCGGTCCGCCTTTTCAACGAGCTAAAGTACAGTTAAACCCTAGAAACCCTA
Source organism: Tetraselmis chui (assembly GCA_026401115.1). Taxonomy (NCBI): domain Eukaryota; kingdom Viridiplantae; phylum Chlorophyta; class Chlorodendrophyceae; order Chlorodendrales; family Chlorodendraceae; genus Tetraselmis; species Tetraselmis chui. The sequence continues at coordinate 31,583 of JAPMLY010001083.1, read as the reverse complement.
CATGATAAACACCCGCCCTACGCGAAAGGCCCTATTTCACTAGTAACGGACTTTATGGGAAGAGTGTAAAACGTATGTTGTGTTTGTCGAAGTCCACTGCGCGATTGGATATCGCGTCGTCGCTTGCGGTGAGCATGATATCGCTTCATCGCGGAGTCCGAATGTTCCCTTCGGAGTCCGGAGTCCCTTCGGAGTCTTCGGAGTCCGAATGCTCCCTATCGCTTCATCGCGGAGTCCGAATCGGCCCGGCTAGGATTTTTATCCCGAACGTGCGTCCGACGGTGACCTACGCAGGTTGCGTGGCCAAAGCTCGGTCTCACAGCGAGCACGATGCTAATGGATCCATAATAGTAGTATCATTCCTCCGCTCGTGCTTCATTGAAATTTGGAGTGGTTTGTACCGAGGCCGAATAGACCGGTAGTTATCTCGTGGCCTTCCCATGTCGCCATCTGGGCCTTAGGAATATAACTTAAGCATGCCCGTGGTCTCCATGTCCATCTCTACCATCGGCAATAAAGATATCATGGTTCAAGATTACTTTGACGCAATCGTCAAGGTGAATATGCAACAAAATGTATGTCGTTATCTCCACAAAGCACGGCTTTCTATAGCCGCTCGGGGGTGATGATCAGCCCAAGGTGGACAACGTGTGAAGGTCGAGTCGTGCCTACATGATCTCTGCTCATGTAAGACTTCGGTCGTGCCGAAGGTTGGAAGGAGCAAGACGTAAAACCCCCTCGCTCAGGTCGTCCTTACACCCGGCTCGAGCCACGCACACCCTCGTCACAAAGAGCAGTTGCTACGCCATTCGACGCCACGGTACTCCTAACGCATGCTTCCATCTCCATGCATGTAGAGAAAGGGGAGGAAAGCAGCGCCGCAAATAGCATCCATGTGTCGTCTCGCTCCGCCCAAAGCATCGAAAATGTCCCGTTTGGGCGCTAGTTGTTTCCGGCACTAGTTAAAACGCACAATTCTGCATGTACCCGCTCCCCATGTAATTTGCGTTTTGAGGGGAGCGCCTATGCACGCGATGTGCTGTCGCGATAACTCGGAGCCGCCTAGTGTACTCCTACCGATGTTTGGTACAAACGAGGGCAGGGATCCGAGGATAAGTTGGTTTGCGACGCCAACCTCAAAAGTTCTAGGTACGGACGTTATGACGGCAGCCATACTAGGTACCGGAGTTTACGGCGGGGGTCGATCCCGAGCATCGCCGCCGTTAGATCGTGCCGCTCTTCTCGCCGAGGCTGTCTTCCTCGCCGATTAAGTCGGGTTTTGTGCTCAAAGTGGGGTTGGCTTCAACAAACATGGTCAGCATTCAACGATTGCCTTTCCTTAGTGATGCTTCAACGCTTCTCTCTCGCCTCATAGCGCCCCATACTTTTTTGGCCGCCTCATACTCTTGAGATATCGCTATCGCTTCATTATCGAGAGAGGTACAACAACGGGGACAATGCTAAAAAAGTCAGACGCCCCGAGCTAGAGAGATAGGCACTGGTAGTGAGAACAAATAGTAATGTTGATAAAAGCCTTAAATGTATATGGCTTTCCCGGCAGTGGCTAATAACACGGATCGCTTCTGCCGGCTCATCCCGCCCAACCCCCTATTGTGCCAGGCTTGGCACGGATGTATGGCTACTATCGCAGGCTAGTGCCAATCGGCATGCATGCGAGCGCACATACCTATGGGGACGTAGCAACTTCGCCGCCGGCGGGTGCCTCATCCACTTTCACGCATTCGCCCCGGTTGCAGATTGCATCCTAGGATACATGCAAACAACAATGAATGTGTGGAAAGCCTACCTCCACCTTCTCGTGCACGTGCCGAAAATCCTTTGACACTTCTCGACGACAATGCTCATGCACTATCGGCTTTGACTCCGCATGCACGCAGCGACTTGGACGAGCCCTCAACCGAGTCGTATTATAGAATCCAAAGACGCGCTCCGCGTCACTGTTTTTCCTGGCTTACGAATGCCGTCACCCTTTTACATCTCCGTCCCCAATACGCATGTGCTTATTGTCGGCTATAGGGTTGCTTTCGAACACGTGTGTGCGGACATGTTTAATGAGGCGTATTTGTATGGTATTTACGGTTTCATGGTTGGCTTCGGTAACCGATGGTGCTTGGGTCTTGGCCCTCTATCTGCTGTGGGGGCTACTAAATCTTCATGCATGGTACCACGTGGCAATGACTCTACACTTATTGAGGCTACGAGTGGGATGTTTACTTTTTCATCCACCATGTCTCTCTCAAGTTTTCATGTCATGTCTTCGTGACCATGCCTTTTTTTGCCCCCTTTTCTTCCTTTCATGCCGCTTGTCTCCCTTTCACGTGTATATTACGGTGCGAATGGGAAACAAATCGCAGATGGTCGCTACAAATATATTCATGTAGCATCAGAACAATATCGTTATTATATTCAGTTTTGCGGATCCTATGTGATGATGAAATTGCAGTAGTAAATGCTACATGTGTCTTTAGCAACTATCTTGAGTTATTGAGCCAATTAACGGAATAGCACGCATGACTCCAGAAACGCGGACATGAAAAAAGAAAAAAGCTATACGAGGGAACGAGCAACACGAGGGGAACAACGGCAAGGACAAACGTGGCAACCGAAAAGGACGACACGCAATGCATATACATGTCCTAGCAAAGAAACGGTGGCAAGCCTTGAGAAAGCTAAAGACAATGGTAAATTAGTCGAAACCTAAGACGCCGAGACGAAAAGCGACGCATCACGCGCCGCGGGAGGAAATGGTAAGACGCTTACGGTCCATATGGCGCGGGTGAAGAAAGCCGTGGCACTGTAGGAGTTGAAGGCATATAATAATAAATGAAAATGCGGCCTCCGCCGCGATGTAATCCGCGGTGGCAGGCAAGTCTTAGGGTGGGAAGCAAGGACAACGAACATTATAATCCAACGACATGAATGGGAATAGCACTAACAACACTTAATTAGAATTGATTAAAATGAAAGCAATGGAAGCCACCGACACGGGAGAAAAATAACAAAATAACGGGAGGAAAATAACACATGGCTAATACCTTCCGAGCAGAGAATAAACACGCAAAAACATTACCCGCAACGACCGCCTTGCACCGCATCACTAGTCTACTAGTACATTAGCAGGGTGTGCGAGGATGCAAAGGAAGAGTGCAATAGCTTTGGAAATTCTGTCCCCTCCCGAGGTGGGTCGTATTTTGGTTCCCAATGTGGCATGCGACTTCATGGTCGCAATTAGCGCTCGAAGCTTGCTAGACAAGCTAAATGTTATCATATGGGCGCCTTCTTCTCAGCTCCCGCCCATCGTCTCCAAGTAAGTGGCATGGCCACCTCGTCCCTCTCAACCTCCTTCTCTCTATGCTCATCGGGCACCCAGTTGTTGTTTGCTACCCCTATGCGTGGAGGCCCTCCCTCCGCTCCGTCTTACCACTCTCCGGCTCCTTATGGTCCGGTTGCTCCTTTTTCCGTGGTCTCGAGTTTGTTTGCTTTGCTCGTAAGCAGGGCCCTTTTGTGAGCTGCCCTCCCTTTTGCCTAGCCCTAACGGTGGTCAACCTCTCCCTATGACTCCAATGATGCCCCCCTCTCTTCTCCTCCCCCTTTCGCCCCATCTCCTCAGCCTCCTCGCCCTCCTCCCGTGGGTGTGATCCCCCCGGCCCTCTCGCGTATCTTCCCCCCTCCCCCCCTCCCCCCCTCCCTTGTCCCACCACCTTGGTTACTTGCTTCCAATGGCCTGGCGTGTACGCCATCCTTTGTTGCGGGCGTCCACTATCATGCTGCCTTCAACGCCCAATTTCGTACCGTTGTTTCTGTTGCTTCGTGTGCCACCCACAATAACGTTGTCGATTGCCTCCTTCTCTATCGGTCGGTTATGTCCACCCGCGGAGTCTATCACGTCCGTCCGCGTAGAGTCGTAGAGTCGTTCGTGCTTCCCATGCCCGAAAGTGTCTCTTGTGCAAGGAGGCCATGGTAGTGCCTCGTGATTCCGGTTCATCCTCCTCTCGAGCATGATCTTCCACCATGCCGGGGGAGCGGACAACGGCCTCCATGCTCATGGGCCACAACCCCCGATGCCCTTGCACGTGGTACGTTATCCAACTCCATGAGTCCATGTCATAGTCTACGACGATGACGCTGGAAGATTACAGTATTAGCGAGTAATATCTGCCAATACTTGTCATTAATAGCGGTATTTCCTCTAAGGCAATTGGGATTAAATGTTTTGTTTAAGGAAGGAATTACCGGTGAAATTTGGGGGGGGGGGGGGGGGGGGGGGGGGGGGGGGGGGGCGGTTAGAAACATAGGCGCAAATCCGTTAGAACCGATATATACTGTCGTAACGTACTGTTATTCAGTCCTGAGCGCGTCATATCTCGCCGCCGGCGCCGGCTGGCCCATCCGTTTGACCCTGCCGCGCCATGGCGGGGCAGCACAACATTGGTGCAACAATGGCCACCGGCATGAAATCTATCGTGGTGACGGCGAGGCTGAAGTACCAGACCGGCGGCGGCTGGACTTTGCTGCACAACAAGTGGACGCTACGGCCGTCGGTTTGGCTGGCCGGCCACGGCTTCTACGACCTCATGGACGAGATGTTGCGTGACGCCAAGCTCACCGAGCAAGCAGACCAGGTGGAAGATTGCGAGGTGAAACTCTTTGCAGTTAGCCGCGCACCCCTGATGCAGCGGAGCGGCAACGCGGGCCCTTCCTTTACAGCCGGCGCAAGCGGGGGGGCAGTGCATCACCTGCTTCTTGGCAGCCAATGTCACTGTAGCGGAGGTGATCGACCAGGTCGGCACCAACGCGTTTAGCTTCGAGATCCGACAGCCCGCGCCGCGTCGTGCGCCGCCAGTGGACCCTGAGCAGCCCACTATTCTCGACAATATACGCGTGAGCGGCCAGCAACGCGTCGCGCTGCCTGAAAAGAAGTAGTTCAGTCGCATGCATGGCAACCACGAGCTGTACAACGCGTTGATCGACCTGCTAGCTGAACACAACCTGAGGTTTCGCAAGGACCTTGTCGCCGACAAGCCGACTCGTCTCGTAGACACCCTGACTAGGGCCTTCTTCTTCTGCGCTCCCAAGGTCTGTCAAAGCCCAACCTGACTCTGCCCCTTGTTCGTTGTTGAGCTGCCCACGCACTATTCGATATCGTTGTCGCGCTTTTGAATTTGAATTTACTGTGCCATGCTACTGCAGACATGGAAGGCCCTAGCGGGAGGGGGAGCAGGACGCAATCATGTTGGATGATGATGACGATGCGGAGATGATTGATGGGGCAGTAGGTGAGGTACCTTTCCATGTGGCGTATCTCAATAGCATTGCTCCGATGAGGGGGATGTTGGAGCAGCGCTTCGCCCGCGCTACATGGAACCAGCAGCCGTACGCCATCCACAAGCCGGCATCAAATGATGAGGTACGTGTGACCTAAGCACATTCACTCTAGGTGGGGTTGCTGAATACGAGCTGATTGTGGAGCTATGTGTGTGTGTTTTCATGTGTCATAAGCAAGTGGCAGCGGTGTTGGCTGACGTCAAGCGATGGGTAGATCCCCCAGTGACTACCATGGCTGTCACCCGGAAGACACTCACCAAACATCCTGATCTGCAGCGCATATTGGACAACCACACTATTGCTTCCCCCTACATGATATAATACTTCAAATCACCAAGGCATGCGCCTTGCAACCGCTATCCATGCAGGAAGAATCTTTGGCCTATGCCTATTGTGCATGACAGTGACATGTATTGGCAGCTGCAGAACACAGTCATTCCTCTGCCCATCCCCAATCCAAGCAACCCCTCCAAGTACCTGCCACTTGAGGAAGCAAAGCAGTTGCCTTTCACAGCGGAGCATGAGCCTTTGCTGGTGGCAAAGAAAGCCACCAGGGCTGCAAAGGACAGCAATACAGATGGAGCTGGCCGTGGTCGTGGTCGCGGCCGTGGGCGCGGTGCTGGTGGCCGCAAGCGCAAGGAGCGGGATGAGGCACTCCCCCCCAATGCATGCTACATTGAGGACGTTGGCGGTGGTGAACAATACCATGGCAACATTGCCAGGGGTGCAGTGACGTGCAAGGACTGCCGCAAGCCCAGGGTGATCTTCTCCATAAGCGCTCCGCGCAATATGGTGCCCCCCAATCATGAGGATGGCACGGCTCCAAGCAAGCAAGAGGTGCACGCGTGCAGGGCTATGGCATCTGCGGCACTGAATGAAGCCACGGAAGGCGAGCTTTACATATGTGGCGCCCAGCCTCTCTCTGAGGACCACCCCTTTCATGATGTGTTCTACTGCTACAACCAGTTGGAGTGCAGCACCCATGTGGAGCCTCAGTTCTACAAGAAGGGAGGGAAGAGCACTACATCCTCCAGTTGGTCCATCCAGGATATGTGCTCAATATGTGCTGGTACCAATGACCAGCCGGGACAGGTAGATGACAACCTGAACTTCTCCACTGTCCTCCATGTGTGCTCTGTTTGCTTGAGCCAAGGACACAAGCACCCTGTAAGACAAGCTCTTGCAAACGCTGCTGCGAAGGAAGCAGCTAGAGCAAAGTGCGCAGCAAAGGCACGCCTCCTTGCAGCTAAGCGGGCTAGGGAGGAGGTGCTCGGTGCGTTGGAGAATGTGTAGTGCTTTGTAATTTAATGCATTATGATCCCATCCTAGCGCCATGAGGCTCCTCATAACCTTCCATGATCTCATGCATGCATTGGATGGGGCATGGGTGTCTTGTTGTGCACTACAACGCTGCCCCCCTGGCAGCCCCACCCCCCCCCCCCCCCCCCCCCCCCCCCCCCCCCCCCCCCCCCCCCCCCCCCCCCCCCCCCCCGGCCCCCGGCATGGGCTAGGGAGGGCCAAAAGCACATAGCGCGACGAATTGTAGGCTACGCCATGTGAAAACCACTCCATATTGCACCAGAGTATGGTAAAAGAGGAGATTGATGTGAAACAATGACATTCAAGTGAATATGGTGAAAGTAGTGTGTGTTATTGGGATGTCCAGTTCTAACCATATTTCCGCGGGGGGGGGCAAATCCGGGGGGGGGGGGGGGGGGGGTCTCCTAAAACAAAACATTTAATCCTAATTGCCTAAATAGCAGCTACGTATGTTTAGATACAGGACAATGATAATGTTAGGAATTGTACATAGCGATATAGGGTCGTATGACGAGCATAGCGACGAAAGGAGCGAGCTCGTCATATTAGAATTATTGTACAAATAGAATATTTTGTACCAGTACCGGAAGCGTGGGATGATGAATAATTATACCCGCACCGGTTCTAGAATTAGTTATAGGTGAAGTCTATAGAGACTTCTACAGTGTCGCTGTGCTGCGAAAGATAATAGTCTATAGTAATATTTAGTAGTTTAGATTAGAAGCAGCACAGCACACCAAATTGGAATTGGTGGCTTTCTGGTACCTTCGACCGGACGCCTATAAATTTAGCGACCGGCACATTTGCCAGGGAGTCACTCGGGTTACCGTTTATCGGTAGACTGTAAGAAGAACCCCTCTTCCAATCATCCGCTCTATTATTCCTCCCACTAGGAAACGATCCAGAGAATGGGCCCTAGATGCCGCTCGTCCTTCTAGAGGGCGAGTGGTACCACAACACTCCATAATTGGTCCGTACAATATATGTTTTGGAGGAGGTCGTGGTTGGGTTGTGGCGATTAGGGGGTGGGATATGCTGTTGGAGAACCGCCGCATTCGCTCATGGGCTTCACGGGATCGGCGTGGGAATGATGTGTAGTTGGATTCTATGGCTCCGCATAAGCACCGCCGCGTTGGTAGTGTGTTACGGTACCTATATAGCGCGCGAACGAACTCCAGTGTTCCGACTATGGGCGCCACGCTTGCTCTCGTGGGTAGTTTGAGTGCTAGAGCCCCGAAGGCTTAGCTTGATGCTTACATGTGCACTACATCTTCTCTTGGCGCACCGTCAATTTTGTAAGTGCGCGATTATTACCACTTCGCCTTGTCGGAGGACGGGAGGCGGTTGGCTCCTATGGCGGTGCAACTTGTTGACCCCTTAGATATCTTATTGAAATTGAAATAATGAAATTGAAATTGAAATTGAAATATTGAAATATTTTACTCCAATACCAGTAAAACCGGCTGGAGTCTCTGGGCCCCCCCTTTTGCTATGCTCAACTTTGTTGGACTTCTAAGCGTGAGGTAGACCGTGAACCACTAATCCCAACCTCTCCAATGGCAGTAACGACACCGTCTAAAACATACCCGTATCCAGGTATTTATTGTTTTCTAATCTATACGTATTTTTTTGGATACAGTATGAAATAAAAGATGTCGCTAGTCTCCACGATACGCGGCCTGCTCTAGCCGCTGCGGGGTCGCTGATCAGCAAGGCTGCTCAGCTTGAGCTGGTCGAGGCGAACCTGCCTGACCTCGGCTCCTGTGCGACTCCGGTCGTGCCGGAGCTTGGGGGGAAAGGCAGGTGAAAAACCCCCCTCGCATAGGTCGTCGTCGGTCCCGCCTTGATCCGTGCTCAACCCCGCCCGAGGTATTAGCCGCTCCTCTCGACGCAGCTGTGGCGGTTAGCCTCTGAAAGCTAAACGCTAGCACAAATCTGTTCTAGTCTGTCTAGTTCTGTTGTTGCAAGATGGCAAAATGATGTTGTCGAGAGGCAATTAATGAAAGATGTTTCACTGCTGTACTTGGGCAGTAGATGTTGTAAATGAACAAAGGAATTGTTAAAAGGTTCTGTCACCTCCCTCTACTGCACTTGGCTTAAATAGGTTTTTAGCCCATACTAGTCACGCCTGCAAGCTACGCTTACGTGTCAGGCGTTAGTGCTGCTCAACCGTCGTCATCCGCCTCGAGACGCGGCCTGCCTAGCATTGGGTCTCACGACGCGGCTCCTTCTGCATTGGAGAGCTCGTTCTGGCGCGTCATCTGGCTGGTTAGATTAATTATGCATATCTGTACGTACCGGGAGGTACTGGTCGTACTGTAGCATCAACACCATTACATTATTGCAGTAGCGACGTACCCACGAGTATACGTCCATCCTGTGGAAAAGCACGAATTGATATCCGTAACGAGTACCTGTACAATGTCCTGCAATGTACTGTTGCAGGACTGTACTCGTCACACTCGTACCATCCCCCTCTTGACAGATCAATGAGGCCGCCGCGAGGCAGACCTCCGTGGTTCTTGGCTCCTTTACTGAAGCAGTTACTGGGACTCAGGAATGCGCGCTGGGTGAGCGTGCATAAAGTCAATGTACGCCTGAGTCTTGGCGAACTTGCGCCATTGGGGTGTCTCCAAGAAATCTTGTAACGCAATTGTTCGATGCACCTCGTTCAACCGGTGCCAGACAGGTGGAATGTCGTCATCACTGAAGTGCGTCATGAAGAGCAAATATTTGCCTCGTCGCCCAGGTAGCGACTTGATGCACACAGTAGAAATGTGTGAGACGTCAAACTCCTCATCGTCTCCTTCAGGTACAGTCACATGAACAGCTGGTCGTAGTGGAGCGGTAGAGCAGGGTCGTAAGTTATTAACGTGGAACACAGGGTGTAAGCGTACTGTCGCTGGTAGTTTCAATCTGTAACTGTGTTTTCCAATCTGCTCCTCCACTGGAAAAGGGCCGAGCTGTCTGTCTCTGAGTTTCATGTTTGGTTGTCCTCGTAGAAAAAGATTTGCTGTGACGACTGACACCTTGTCTCCCTTAGCGAAGTGTGGCGCTGTAGACGGTTCTGTGCGCGCTTGCATCTCGTCCTTATGTAGCTGTAACACTGAGCGTACCAAGCTGTGTACTTCCTGTAACAATCTCAATCGTTCTGTTGCGTCTTGCGAAATTGGAATCGATGGTCGCATGCTGAAGAGCAGGTCAGGAGGCTCCTCAGGAGAAAAACCAAAGTTAGCCTCGAACGGTGTGTGCTCAATTCCGAGTGCACGCGAAGCATTGTACGCAAACTCCACTTGTGGTAAAAGTGTCGACCAGTCAGAGCCATCATAGCAACAGAAGCAACGAAGAAGCTGCTGAAACGTGCTGTTCACGCGCTCTGTCAGTCCGTCTGTTTCTGGGTGTCGGCTGGTATACATGTTCAGACGCGTTCCAAGGCGTCTCCAAAGTGTCTGCCATAAGGCGCTGACAAATTTCGGGTCGCGGTCGCTGATTAGCACACGGGGCAGTCCATGTAAACGGTAGACTCCCTGTAAAAACAAAGTTGCAGTTTCTTCGACAGTAATCGACTCTGTGCATGGCAGAAAATGGGCCATTCGAGTTAGATGGTCTACTACAATCAGCACACTGTTAAAGCCGTTGCTCTCAAGCAAGTGTGTCAAGTAGTCAAGACCAAGTGTGTGCCACGGTCTGGGTGGAACAGGCAATGGGTAAAGAGTCGCAGCCATCTGCGGTCGAATCTTCGCTCGTCGGCACACGACGCAGCGTTCACAAAAATCTTTCACATCTTGGCGGATTCGTTTCCACCAGAATCTGTCGAGTGCTTTAGCAAGAGTGCTAGCAACTCCTCTGTGACCGGCTGACGAACTTTCGTGCAGCTCTGTGATCAATCTCAGTCGGAGCTCAGAGTTCTGTGGAATACAGAGGCGATTGAGACGCCAAAAGTACCCATCTTTGGCTTCTATCCGGCTGTCTCTTGTCCACTCACCATCGTCCCCATAAAACGAATCTCGTGAGAACCCCTCGCGAATGAGATCAGCGAACTCAGGGCTCAGCTGCAACGCGTTAACAGTCAGTGAATTTAACTGTGCGTCTTCAAACAGCAGCTGGGACTTCCGTCGTAATTCTCGATCTGACGGAACCTCGCCATCCCAAAATAAGGGAACTGTGGCCTGAGGTACGAAGTCTGGACGCCGGCTTAACGGGTCGGCTTCGTTCAGAGCTCCCTTGCGATATGCAAGTGTCATCGAGCCCACAAACGGTTGCAAATCCCGCAGGTATCTTGCTTGCCGCTTGTTCAGCCTGTTGTTCGGTTGCCTGAGCAGATGTCGCAGTGTGTCGTGGTCTGTTACGACAAGGAACTTAGAACAGCCTTCAAGATAGCACCTCCAATGCTTGACAGCTTCGCATACGGCCAAAGCTTCTAAGTCGTACGCAGAGTAAGTGTTACCACGCTCAGCTGGATTCAGCTTACGCGCCCAGTAAGAGACTGGTTGAAGACCGCCTCCTTGGTCTTGCAACAGGACTGCTAAACGCTTGCACCAGTGTGGCGGTTAGCCTCTGAAAGCTAAACGCTAGCACAAATCTGTTATAGTCTGTCTAGTTCTGTTGTTGCAAGATGGCAAAATGATGTTGTCGAGAGGCAATTAATGAAAGATGTTTCACTGCTGTACTTGGGCAGTAGATGTTGTAAATGAACAAAGGAATTGTTAAAAGGTTCTGTCACCTCCCTCTACTGCACTGGGCTTAAATAGGTTTTTAGCCCATACTAGTCACGCCTGCAAGCTACGCTTACGTGTCAGGCGTTAGTGCTGCTCAACCGTCGTCATCCGCCTCGAGACGCGGCCTGCCTAGCATTGGGTCTCACGACGCGGCTCCTTCTGCATTGGAGAGCTCGTTCTGGCGCGTCATCTGGCTGGTTAGATTAATTATGCATATCTGTACGTACCGGGAGGTACTGGTCGTACTGTAGCATCATCACCATTACATTATTGCAGTAGCGACGTACCCACGAGTATACGTCCATCCTGTGGAAAAGCACGAATTGATATCCGTAACGAGTACCTGTACAATGTCCTGCAATGTACTGTTGCAGGACTGTACTCGTCACACAGCTCTCCACCTAGCCGAGTCTTCTCTCCTCCTTCGGGGGTTGAGAAGAGAGAATAACTAGGCTGCAGACGGTGTCCGGCTGGCTCTCCTGCCCCCGAGCCAGATTTTCTCCTGTCCCCTGTCCTTTTCCCGTCTGTTTCCAACACCTATCTGATCGCGCTGTGGCCGTCCGTGCCCTCCCCCGGTGGTTTACGTTGTTAGGGGGCCGCCTTTACGAGCAGTGTGCCGTTACGATAACCCTGGGCACACTGTCTGAGGCAGCCTGTCGATAACCGGGTACCGACTAGGGAAGAGGTCGGAAGAACACAGGGATCGAGTCGCCGGTCCTCAAAAGATGGTGGGTACGGGAATTTTTCCAAAAACTCCCCGTACCGGGCTTTTCCGGCGGCGGGCGATCCTAGGGACCGCCGCCGCCAGACGGTGTCGCTCCTCCGGCTGCGACCATCCTCCGTCCTGCGTAGCAACAGGCCTCGCCCCCAGGGGAGACCTAAGGCTCTCGCAGGGCTGGCGGCTGCTAGCGAGCGCCGTCCCTAGCGCTGCTTCCCAGCTGTCCGCCGCCAGCTCCAACACCCTCGTCCCACCGCTGATCCGCCCGTACCCCTCTTCGCCAAAAAATATTTCGCAGACGCCGCCCCCGCCCCATCGTCGGGAGAGTATCTGCGAGTATTTAGTCGCGGAAAAGACATATCGGACTGGCCGAGCGGGAGATCCATGTGCCGGAGTACGGATATTATGTTTTTCCAAAACCCTCCGTACAGGGCTTCCCGACAGCTGCTGATCCCGCGGATCGCAACTGTCGGTACCTCGTTCAGCCCCCTACCGTGCCAGGCCTGGCACGGCTATGGGGTTACCAGCGCCCACCGCGTGGAGGTAGAGGTAGGTGCCGACGGGCCTGCGAGCGCACCCCCCTCCGGGGCCGCCGCCGCTGCGCCGCCGGCGGGCGCCTAGATATCTTAGTAGTTGCTGGTTTGCCGGTTTCATGACATGAATATTGTGCATTTTTGCACTTGGCGTTCCGCCAATGATATGCTCGATGAATGAAGGCGTTTGTCCTCCGCTCTAGGTATGTTCCCTTCCGTCCACCGGTTCCTTAGTTATGTGCGTCGTGGGTTTACTCAACGTCCCTAAGGGTTTTTTCGTGGCACCATGGGCTCCTAACCATGGTTGTGCTGAAGTCCGAATCTGAGAATTCAGAATGAACTGAAGTCACTTCAGGGACTTTAGCCTGAATTCAATTGAACAGTGTTCATGCGTGAATTCACTTGAGACTTCAAGACTTGAATTCAGGCTGAAGTGACTTCAGTTCAGTTGTTCAGTTGAATTCATGCCATGAACAAAACACAGCCTGAATTCAGGTCAAGACTTTAGACTGAAGGCCCGCCTGAAGTTACCTGAAGAAACCCCTGAAGCATTCTGAACCCCGTCTGACCCTAAAACCCTAAAACTTAAACCCTACACCATGACCCCGCCGAGCTCCCGATAAGTATGAATTTTCATACATAAGGCCTCACGTAATCCCATGATACAAATATACTATTTATGAGTACTTACTCAGTACATCGCAACACGGCCACAAATGGGTGACAAATAACGCAGTATTTCTCGACGGATATCGCCAAATCAGAGGGCGGCCGAACCGGGACAGCTCACCCGATTAAAAAAAATCAAATCTAGGCTGACTTCAGTCCCGTCGGATTCGGGCCACTTTCGCCGAGACTTCAGACTGAACTGAAGTCACTTCAGTTTAGGCTGAACACTTGAAGTCGCCTGAACTGCTCCTAACCTCAAGATGCTTTGCATGAGGGCAGCGCTGATGCAGTTGCTTGCCTTCCTGTGGCCCTACCGCAAAAACTCGCGGGTTGTTCTTAATTCACCTTGTAAGGATTAGTATGTAAAACTCGAGGGTTACACATTGTATATGTGATTTTTGCGAGTCTTCAATACGAAGGATCCCTACCTGTAATTCATTTATCATCAAACTGGCCGGTCAGGGACAGCCACGCTGAGAATTGCGAAATTGGTCACTAGTCGCCACGGCTCCTTCAGTATTAACAAAAACAGTTTTGGAAGCGAGTCCACCGTAGGCCTTGCGTGGCAGTGCGACGGTCAACAACGCGCCCGCTAATCCAACTATTTCAGTCCATTTGCCTAGTACCAGTAGCGGCCACGGCCGGGCACCCTACCCGATACCGTGTAGTGTACTTTCAGTCACTAGTGTCGTGGGGTGATGATGACGACCCGGGCGGCGGTTTGTGTGACTCGCCATCGCACCGGCGTAGCACTAACCGCACTGTTCCGGGATTTGCCACCAACGGACTGCATTACATGGAGGTCATCAACTGTGTTCGCCGGTCGCGCGTTTGCGAGTGGTTATGTCGATGAAGGGCCGCCGCGGGCTCCACCGCCCGGCAGCGTCGGCCCGCCCTCCTTCGGCGGCTACTTTCCGTCGACCTCGACCACGCCCTCCACCGCGCCATCCGGCGACCCCACCAGCATAGGTGCCACCAGCGCAGTCCCTGCGTTGGGACAGGGGCAGCAGCCTACCTACTGGCCGCAAGCGGAGAGCAGCGGCAAACCTGCTGAACCCGTGAAGCGTGTGACGGCCGAGGTACGCCTGCTGTGCTGAGTTGCTAACAAATTCACTCGCAACTCGTCACCTTTACTTCCTGACTTGTCATTGCGTTTAGGCATCTTGCATGTGGTCAGAATACTACTTATGAGGTCTGCGCATGTCACTTGTCCTGCCTTTAAGCTACCCCATCAGGTTCTATGTCCACAGATGTTCCAACTCCTATACACCTTATATCAGTCAATAAAAGGAGGGGTTACCAAAATGTTTGTGATGTCTAGGCGGCATATGGGCAGCTTGTGTGCGCTTTGCCCAACTCTATATGCCAGTACACCTTGCACACGGGGCCGCAGGATTTGACTCAGCCCCTGGTGGCTAATCTTCTAACCTCTCCCGCTCCTGCTCCCTTTCATCACCGCCTCACGCCCACCCCCACTCACGACAGGATCTGAGTGCCAGTGCGCTGAAGGAGATGGGCATCGGTGGGCTGGATCGAGAGCTTCAGGTGCTGCAACTGCCTTCCCATCGCTTTGCTGTCCCATATGTAGAGCGTGTGAGAGTGTAATGTTGAGTCTCAGCGTATGATGATGCGCTCGAAGAATAGAGGATTGGCGGTGGCCAGTATGCATTGGCCAAATCAGGGTTTGTCAGGTACCATGTGGACGCACGGTGTATCCACACTCGCGCTCCTAGACGCCAGCTGTGGTCCTGGGTTTGTTCATGCCGGCGTGTGCTTGGTGCTGGTGATGAGGATTGGGAGTAACAGGGGTGGCCTGTGGCTTGACAGGACCTGTTCCGGCGCGCGTTTGCGTCGCGGCTGGTGCCGCCTGGGGTTGCAGAGCGGATGGGGATGGGACACGTGAAGGGCATCCTGATGTACGGGCCACCAGGCACAGGGAAGACGCTCATTGCCCGCAAAATCGGGCGCGTGCTGAGCGGAGGGCGGGAGCCGCAAGTTGTGAACGGCCCCGAGCTGCTGGCGCGCTATGTGGGGCAGAGCGAGGCCAACATGCGCGCACTGTTCGACGCGGCAGAGAATGAGTACAAACGCGAGGTGGGTGGTTTTTCCTAGTTCTCTAAAACAATGTTACACAGGACTACACGTGTGTCATTTCAGCTTATCTTTTAATGACAGGTTTAAGCACAACTTTCAGTTCTTGTCTTTGCGAAATGCATGCTTCGGTTTCTCATCTCATTAACACGTGTTTCTCTCTGCTGAATCGACGATTTGATTGGGGTTGTGTATCATCATTGAAGTGATGCAGTTTTGGTACCTACTCTCGCCTTTGACCCATGCCCCAATCTATGCAGCATGCGCAGCTGACTGACGGTTGGTGCCGATATACAGGGCGATGCCGCGAGCCTTCACGTCATTATCTTCGATGAGATTGATGCTCTGTGCAAGGTGCCCCCCCCCCCCCACCCCCCCCCCCCCCCCCCCCCCCCACACACACACACACACCCACGCACGCACGTACGCACACACACACACACACACACACACACACACACACACACACACACACACACCCACCTACATACACACACAGCAAGTACGCCACAATCGGGCGGCTGCTTCCTTTCTTTACTTAGTCGTGTATGATAATGAATATCGACATTGGAGCACAGTATATGAATTTAAGCTGATTAAATGTGTCAGCCGGCGTCATATTTTGGAGGAGTCGAACAACACGTGCAGCAGGATGCATCGTATTACCGATTGAAAAGTATTGAGTGAGGCTGTGGAAAGTGTTATTAGGGTTTAGGACTTGTTGGTGTTGGATGGACACCAAAATATTGTAATGTGTAGAGAATCTTGATTTTGGAGGAAGAGTCAGGGTTTTGAAAAAGTGGAATTGAATTAAGCTATTTTCATGAAGGGTTGCTGGTATATGAAGTTATGGGATTTTATTCGGGGATGGCAGGGCTTGTTTGCTGAAAGGGCACTGTCACACATGCATCACTGCTGCGTCAATTCAGGCGCGGGGTCGTGACTCCAACGGCCCCGCAGTGGGCGACTCGATGGTGAACCAGCTGCTCACCAAGCTCGACGGCGTCTCCAGCGTGCCCAACGTGCTTGTCATCGGGCTCACCAACCGGCGGGACCTGCTGGATGAGGCGCTGCTGCGTCCGGGGCGGCTTGAAGTGCAGATGGAGGTGAGGCTGTGCGAGAACAGGGCCGACCTCTATCCTTTACCGTGTGAACCCCCCGTTATAAGTGCCTTGAACTCCAGCTTAGCTGCGGGGCCTGCTTCCTGATTACCTACCGCTCTGGCCGACACGGCCGCAGATTGGGCTGCCGGATGCTGATGGGAGGGAGCAAATACTGAAGATACACACACGTATGATGGCGGAGAACGATATGCTCGCGGACGATGTGGACCTCAGGTTAACACCCGCCCTCCCTCCTTTCGTAAGTCAAAGCATCGTTAGAAAATCATTTCCAGGTTAAGCAGGGTGTTGTTATGGCCATTTGGCTTTCCGTTGTTGCGTGGCTATTTTTCGAAGATGTGTGTGGTGGTAAGGGCAATGTGTGTGCAAATGAAACCTATTTCGCCTCATGTGCCTTTGCCGCATATGTGATACTGCTTATGCACCCATCATTCGCAAATCTTGTTTTGCTGCACATCTTTGTTTTTGTTTTTGTTTTTGTTTTGTGCTTATATGCTCATATATCTGGAAGGCTATGAATCCTTCACAATGTTTATATTCCTTTCTATTTGTGTCTATGTTTATTCCTCACAGAGTCACCCATACACGGCGCTGTCCAAACTGAGGCTAAGTGTTCGCATCAGCCATTCAAAAGTTTTCGGAAAGGGCGCACATAATTTCTTTCATTTTGCGCGTTGTTACCCTCTGCCCCCTTTTGTTGTTCCACTTTGAGCACGGCTCGATACATAGTATGCAGCATTCGGGCCTGTCGCCCAAAGCAGAGCTAACGTGCATATTCTGTCGCGTCATCAATGTGCGGCGGGCGAAGGGCGATTGCGGTGGCAACGCGAAACTACAGCGGAGCGGAGATCGCGGGACTGGTGTGCCCCCCCGCCGACATATTTCGGGCTTTAACCTAACGATCGTACTCCTTTGCATTTCTGAAGGTTAACTCATGAGGGGAGTTATTGACGGAACTAAGCTCCAATGGTTGCAGTTTAGAGATTTAAACCCGAAACATGGCACTGTAAACTGTCAGCCATGTTGGACTGTGTATGTTTTCTGCACTGTGTGCTCGGTGAATGATTTTTGGAAAAGATTGTGAAGATATGCCCTTTTTTTTTCTATGTTCGATGATGATGGCAGGTTCGTGCGGCCGCTTCGCACGCATACCACCGTCTGCTCAACCCTGGCGGCCACGACGCACCCGAGACGCATGGGCGGCACGGGCGAGGGTTGGGGATGGGCAGGGTGGAGGTGAAGCAGGCGGACTTTGAGCAGGCCGTCTCGGAGGTGCGCCTCACGACCCCACAACCTAACGGCGTGACACGTTTTGCTGTAAAAGGAATAGACGAGGGCATTGTCGAGATGCGATTTAGGGATTTTCTCACTTTTTTTAACGAAGCTGATGATTGTTTGTTGATGGTGGGTCAGATTACACCAGCTTTGGGGGGAGCCTCTGGCACGGCGCAGGGGCTTAATGCATTCCGTCGTTGGTATCCGCACGGGCTGGTGTGGACTGGGCCGCACTATGATTCGATCATCGCAGCGTGCCGTGGTCTTGTGGCAAAGGTAGAGCCCCCCGCTCCATCAACTGACGTGTAGATGACATATTTGTATGTACCGCCACTTATGTTCTTTGTTCACGCGGATTAGGTGTTTTTATTGTTTCTCTGGTACCGCGTTGCGTAGGTTAAGGGTGGGCAAGGAAGCGCACCGATGGTGACCGCGCTGCTGGAGGGGCCGTCCGGGACGGGAAAAACTGCACTCGCGGCCACAATTGCGGCCGAGTCCGAGTTCCCCTTTGCGCGTGTCATCTGCGCTGCGGACAACATGGTACCCCTCCCTTTGCTCAATCCTCACGCACGTACACACAGACACAGACACACAGACACACACACACACACACACACACACACACACACACACACACACACACACACACACACACACACACACACACACACACACAAACGCGCGCGCATACTCCTGTCGCGTGCTCACTCTATTTTACAAACATAGGATTACGTGTGATATGCGACGATATACGCTATTACTATTATCAGAAAGAAATCGAGTTGCGATTGTGCGGAACAGGGCAACATCGTTAACATCTGTGACGTGCTGGTCAACCATTGCTAGTTTCTGTGATGGCAACACCAAGAACTTTGAATTTCAGGGTTGGCAAGTTTTACGGCTATCTTATGGCGAGCTTTGAATGTTGTGGTCTGGATAAAAGCACGAGTAGTTGTATCAAGGAGCTGTTTAACAGTCGAGAGCCTCACCTGTCACGATCTGCAAATATCTCTTCCCACTCGACGACGCAGACTTTGTTGACTGTGGATGTCAAACTGGGCTCACTCGCTTCCAAATAAATCGATTCAAATAGTCTCTTACTCTCAACGTGCGCAAATTCACCGAACGTCTGTTGTTTTAATTTCGTCCAAGTACAACGAGCCGTGTTACCCATTTGTTAGGAACACAGCCTTGGTTGGCTACGGTCGACCTCTGTGTTGAAATCACCGATTGTGGTGTCGCACACCAGGCGCCGAGGGTTTGACGCTGAATGACTCTCAAGTATTTTGTGTGACTGCCCATTTTGAATGTAAAGCTTAACATACCGCCAAACAATAAAACTCAGACCTTAAATCTTAAACCGGCAAAAAATACGGCGAAGTCCTTGTAACATTCACCCATGAGATGACATTCATGGGCAGTTCTCGTGGTGGTCGTCTTCAGGTTTGCGTTTAAACATTGCATTGAGGCGAGACTTGTGTTGGTGTGAAAGGTTGGGATGAACGAGCGCGAGCGGAGCGTGGTGCTGAAAAAGGCATTCGACGACGCGCTCGCCAGTCCGCTGTCCTGCCTCGTGCTGGACAACCTGGAGCGCATCCTGGGCTTCAGCCGCGTCGGGCCGGTGTACTCCAACGAAGTGCTGCAGACGTTGCTTCTCCTCCTGCGCCGCCCACCCGCCCCCGGCCGCCGCCTCCTCGTCCTGGGCACCACCTCCTCCGCGGACGTCATGCAGGCACGCGCTACCGTTATGCGCCAAAGCCCAGCTCGCGAGTATTCGTTCACACTCTCTCCGTGTCCGCTATTACCTTGCGTCTTTAGGAATTTGAATGTCGAGGACTTCCGGTTTCTCTTCGTTTACGTTGCCGATGAAAAACCTTGAAACAACGACGTCTAAATCTTTAAATTGTTGTATAGAATTTTAATTCACGACCTAAACCCAAAGTATGTTATTTATGCCTGTCGACTTCTCGTCCACTGTGACCTTTCCGAATTCGGTTGGTCTCTTGACTTCGCTCCCGTTTGGTTTGGACATTTCCACGAGAATTATCCGACGAAAGAGATGTACCGACGATTTCCCACCGTTTGGAAAATCATAATTTTGTTGTCTGTGAAGGTCAAGGATCCGTCCAATCACTGCCAGACCGACTCACGTTCCGAACGCTGCGCGCCGCTGCGTTTCCCACTTCCGGCTGCCATCCAATGTCATAAGTCTTCCTTTACCTAATGCACTTCCTGTTGTATCCCGTTAAGAAAACCCGTTCCGGAACACTCAAATGTCATCAGCCATACGCATCCTGTTTCGGCTCTCCTTTTCGAGTCTAGTTTGTCGTTGGATTCTTTTTGTCATGATTGGGCAGTCACGTCGCTGAACTACCGCGGTTTAAGATTAGATGGGCGGGGAGACCTACCATCACTCCCGCGTACTCATATAACCTACTTGCTCGGTATTATTATTGTTTATCGCAACATGGTGAATCCTGTCAAGCCACAACGCCCACGATGCCGTTCTTTGACACCCGGGCCTGTCATCCAGGCTACGTAATTAAGCGCCGTAACCGTGGCTGCCGGCCCGCGCAGGCTCTCGAGGTATCGTCTGCCTTCAATGTAACCCTACACGTGCAGCCCATTGAGCGAGCCGCGGACAAGGCGAGCGTCCTGCAGGTGGGAGCCCAAAGCCCCTCGAAGTATCACCGGGACAATTCATTCGCCGTCGCATATACAAGCGGACACACACACACACACACACACACACACACAAACACACTCGCACTTACGCACGTACACGCTCACATACACATACACGCACACGCACGGATTGCTAAACACCTAGTGAACATGATCTACCGAATGGAATGGTTCACTTGAAGCACAGCAATTACTTCTCTTAATTTTTTTAACTTAGATTCTCTATTATCCGCAACAGTTACCGTGTGTTTCTTGACAGATGTCACCCTTAGTCTTCCGTGTGGCGGCTAGTTAGGGTTCCAAATATAGTGATGATGCGTCTCGCTAGCTCCAACACCGCGAGCTATCTTTATTCTTTGCACGAAACGAATCCCCCAAATCAAAGTAGCTGTAGACTTGAAAATGTTTCATTCCCCAAAATTGGTTCGAAGTGTGTTCGTGTACGCGCGCATACGCGCAAACCTTAAAACCCCCGCGCGCGAGCATGTGTGCGTGTTTGTGTGTGTGTGTGTGTGTGTGTGTGTGTGTGTGTGTGTGTGTGTGTGTGTGTGTGTGTGTGCGTTTGATTTCTCAACTGCATGAAAGGACTTAAATTATGAGTCCGCAGTGTTTTGAGTATAATATCCGACATACTCTGCGGCTGTAGTTTCGCGACTGGATTTCGTTTTTTATTTGTCTTTGTCGTTGTCTGCAGGCGGTGGCGGGGATGGGGCCGGAGGAGGCGGCACAGGCGGCGCAGCTGCTTCCGGGACCAGTCCCCATCAAGACGCTGCTTCAAATGTTGGAGATGGCCTCTGCCGCCCAAAACTTCAATGCCATCGTCGGTGACAACCACGACAAGGACAACCTCGACACCGGCGGCGCTGACGGGTCCGCACATTGCGACGGCTCTGCTCCGAGCACACACGTGTCGGTTTCCGGAGTGAGGTCGTACCTGCGATCCTTGGGCGCACTCTCACCCCCACCGCAGTCGGGGGGCCGGGAGCTGGGCAACCGATTACCCAACCCCTTCGCATCGTCTCCCAACTGAGCGACTGTCACCGCCACTCGCGTCTCCGCTTGTTGTCCACAAGTACACGCACAACCGGAAGGATAGTTGTATGAATACTTCTTTTTGTAACATTAGCTATCAATCGCAGTCAAACTCCGTCCATTTTTTTTGTTCACTTTAAGTGTTGTGTTATTTTGCGACTTGTCTTTTCTTTTGCCGTTGTTTTGGCTATGTATGACAGTCTTGACTGCGAAGGACGTCTTGTGATGCGACGCCCCTTCGCGACCAACTCACAATAACACTGTGATCCCATTTGGATGCACATACTTTTAGAAATCTGTTTCTCCTCGCAAGTCGTCACAACTTCGAGATGCCTAAACTG
The DNA here is from genome assembly GCA_026401115.1 of Tetraselmis chui. Classification (NCBI taxonomy): domain Eukaryota; kingdom Viridiplantae; phylum Chlorophyta; class Chlorodendrophyceae; order Chlorodendrales; family Chlorodendraceae; genus Tetraselmis; species Tetraselmis chui. The sequence continues at coordinate 9,734 of JAPMLY010001083.1, read as the reverse complement.
TTTGATAATTGCTCCGTCGCTGCCGCCCCGGCCGGAAATAGTGGATGGCCCTATCACTTGAAAAAAATAATGTTTCGAGTTTTAGAAGCCATAATGATTGTTATAAGCCCGCTGGTATAGGTCCGCGATATAGATTTTCGTAATTATTGAATGAAGCAGCCACCGACACCTTCGGGCTCCTCGTAAACACCTTTGTGTGTATGCAATCGCGTCAGATGGCATCCCAGCAGGGTCTCCTCAGCCTGTGTTGTTATTTTCCTCCCTTCTACTGTCGGTTTCCACTGCTTTCCCAGGAGTCAATATTCTATGACGAGTGCTGTGGCTGGTATGGTTACCCGCTAATGGTAATCAATCCATCTTAATGACACAAACATCGCTGTCGTCGTCAGCATTAGGGTTTTGGCGCGGATCATCCGCCGTAGCCGAGCGGAAGTCCCCCATACGGGTACTGCGCGCATATGTACTCGTAGTCAGCGCTCCTTGATCAGCGAATTGTCAGTACACGGTACCCGTATTATGATTTGCTATCTCGCGCTGGATGAATAATGTCGCGAAAAAAAAATGTCGAATGAAAAAAAAATAAAAAAATGAAAAATGTCGCGCGCCGAAGTTGGCGCGTGGGACTGTCGTTGCAGTCTCCAGCACCATCGCAGGAGACCATCTCAGTCGGCAGGCGCTGTCCCCACTGAAAACCACTTGAGGATAAGCTCCACAAGTTGTCAACAAAATGGCACAGTCCTTCCCAGTCCAGAAGAGCGATGAGGAATGGAAGGCGGAGCTGACGCCGGAGGAGTTCCGGGTACTGCGCGCCAAGGGCACCGAGCCGCCGCGCACGGGAGAGTGCGTTCCCCAATATGTCGCGGTTTGCAGACAATCAGAAGTGCTGCCGGCTACCAGAAATGCCGGCTACCAGTACCAGCATACTGTCCTACTAATGAGCATAGCCGACGCCGACGTACGTAACTGAAAAGCTTTACGCTACGGCAGGTACGACAAGTTTTACCCCGGCGAAGGCTACTTCGCGTGCCGCGCCTGTAAGCACCCGCTGTACACTGCCAAGGCTAAGTTCGACTCGGGCTGCGGGTGGCCCGCGTTTGATAAGTGCTTCAAGGTGCTCCAGCCACCCATTGCATACCCGCACACCTGCTCACAAGTCCGCGTACGCGCGTTGAGTCCGCGTATGCACAAACATACATATGCGATATTGTGTCACACCTACGCAGCATAACATACATACACAGACACTCGTAAACACACACATGTAAACAGGTACACACACACACACACACACACACACACACACACACACACACACACACACACACACACACACACACACACACACACACACGTGCGCGAGCACACACACACACACACACACGTGCGCGAGCACACGCCCATGCACACACTGATACATACATAGACACATGTACCCCCCACCCACACACACATTCAGACACTAGGACATGCACACATCATATTCCACACATTTAAACATGTTTATATGCATGTGAGTACAAACTCATCTACATGCACCGCACGTGCATACGGAAATAGACACAGTCCGGTGTATGCACACGCACAACGTACATGTTTGTTTTCTTCATGCTCATCCAGCATCGAACACTCTCTCACATATATACACACGCACACACACACACACACACACACATACACGCACTCACACACACATACACGCACTCACACACACACGCGCGCACTCACATACACACACACGCACAAACACACACACACACACACACGCGCGCACTAACATACATACACACGCACGCCCGCGCACGAGAGAAATTTGTGATCGGATTTGAATTTGTTGTGATCTTATTCAAGCAGCAAGCTTCGATTGTTTTCCTAACCTAGCTGACGTGATGGTGTGACGCAACTTGTGACCCCACAGGGAGGTGTAGCGACTGAAACAGACAACTCTATTCCTGGTCGACCGCGCATTGAGATTATGTGTGGCAACTGCGGAGGTAGGCCCTCTCCATGGCATGGCACCTATACATTCATCAGTACCCACCATACGTACATCTCTAACTCCAGCTGCGTCCCTGGCACCCACCGTTTTACCCATATGGGGACTGATGGTGCGTTGTGCTTGTACACACCCGAAACCAAAAGGACATCTCGGGCACGTGTTCACCGGTGAGGGCTTCACGGACACTAACGAGCGTCACTGCGTGAACTCCATCAGTGTCAAGTATATGAAGGAGTCGCCCGCCGATGGGCTGGTGGAAGCCAAGGTGGCATGAGTCATTGCTACGATACCCCACTTTGCAGGCCTTGGTGTGTTTCATGCGTGGCTGACTGTTGGCTGAATGATGTAATCAATTTGTCACAATACTTAGACATTTCGTGCACGCAGTGAAGATGGTCTTCTCACGGAGGAAATAGGCCCAAAATGTAGCATTTATGAGAAGAGGGACTAGAGGGACATTTATGAGAAGAGGAATCTCGCTTAAACTATTTAAATGATAAACGATATTCGCAATACAAAAAATGCAGTATTTCAGCCGCAATCTAAACTGCAGCCACCCATTCTCTGGGTGCAGGTAGTCCTTTGCGATATTCATAACCGGCGAACTAGGGCGCCCCAGATTGGATGACAAGCTTGACAGCTTTTGAGGCGCCGTCTTTCGACGGCGTTTCCCGTGCCTTCCAGATGTAGTCCGACAGCCCGCCGAACCCGCGTACCGAAATTTGGTCCCCCGTCATCTCAAATATGAAGTAGGGCGCTATTGAAGCCGCGGGTGAAGCGGCCATCGAGGGGATATTCATAAAGTGTATCCCGCTTTCCGTGTAGTACTTCACATGTTGTCCCCGTCCAGATAAGACCAGATTAGTGGCGCTGCTGCTCCGCAGCACCTGAAGCACCTCGGCGTAGTTGCCTGTAAATTCCCGATCTGTTGGCGATGCGCAGCACTCCCTGTGCACCGGGTCGTGTGCGGCAACAATTACCCGCCCCCCCTGTCGTTCCGCGGTATTTAACTCTGCCCTGAGCCATTCTAGCTGCGGTTCACTCACACCGACCACCGGAAACGAGCGACCCTGACACAAAGCACACCAGCACCGTGAGCCTCAATGGAAGTGCGAGTCGCATAAAGGCTACGTCGAGGGGTTTTAGTTAAAATTTTCGATGCGTGGCATTTGCCATTTGGAAGGAAGTAGGCCAGTACCCGGTTGGTTGCGGTCGACATGCACCGTTGGTGGGTGTCGAGTACGATGAGACGCCAGTTGCACGGGAGGGCACGGGAGTAGTAGCTGCCTTCCAGCCCCAGGTGCTGTAACACCGCCTTTGTACTTAGCGCCGCGGCCTCGTGTCCGAACGCGTGATACACCGGAAGTTTCCACGCCAGTCTTGAGAACTCACCGAGAACCTTCTGCAAGTCATGGTTACATTTATCCTGTTTGGAAGCGAGCAGTTCCACCGTCAGTAATGCTGCCAAAGCATCGCTCCACCTTGGATGTTTTACTCACATGGACCTAGTCCGCGGCAGAATGTAAAACGTACTTAAATATGGTAAAACTGAGCATTGTGAAGTGTACAGTCCCGGGCTTCGCACCTTCGAGTCGTTTCCTGCCGTGAGATCACCCACATTCAGCGCAAAGCACAACTTCTCCTTCCGAGATACCCAGTGTCGCGCTGCGTGCTCTAGTTTGGCCAGTGCGTGCTGATATCGCCCCGACCATCCAGTCCCGCTCACCTGCACAAACCCGCCACCGCCGAAAGACCTCATCAGCGAAAACACTCCGTCGACACCCAATGATATTCCGACGGCGCGGGGTCGTCGGGCGGCAGGCATAGTCTTACATAACCTGTCCGCCCCCCACTAGGTGGACAACATAAACTATCAAAACTCGATGAAAATATGTTGGAGTGAGGCTAGGAAACCTGACAGGTTAGCGCCTCACCCTGTCTGCGTATTGTACTCCGGCCGTAACAGCGAACCGAATCGCCGTTGCGTCCGGCTGCGGCTCGCAGTCCCGTCCAGATATCAAGCACTCGCCGCTAGAGCTACTTCCTCGCCTCAGATTTGCAATATCGCAGGATTCTGTACTGTTGGTTCTCGTCCCGGGTCTCAGGACACCACTTACTTTCGCGCGTGTCGAGCACGTTGCGCCCATGCCGACCTGTCTTTCCCTCGACCGTCCGGTCCCCGCCGGTGTCGATGAAAAAAAAAACACAGCAGGCGGCTTTCCGAAACCAGACCACGTCACGTCCACACGTCCTGGGCTGAAGAAACAAAACTCCCAGACGCTTATGTTCCGTGTCCTTTGTCGTCTTTATGAGGTTTCAGTTTGGTTTGGCTTGCCCCTCGTCTTCGCGAGGGTGTAGGATGGTGCTTCACTTGAATCAAGTGCAACTAGTCTGCTAGCGCTGCGCCGTAGCAGCTGCAGTCGCCACACGGCCATATATCGTCAAGCAAAATCGTCGTCGCCCGTGAAGCAGCAGCAAATTGGTGATGTCAATATCACATATGCAGCGATTCAGTTCAAGCAGGGTACGGGTAGCTTTCTCGTGTATCAACACCGCCGGGGTACCTGTACTGCCAGTACTTATACTGCCATCATACAGGGCATTTTTTGTCTCATGACGATGTATTTGAAACTTTCTTGCAAGATCAAAATTTAGAAAAAGCAGTGGAGGCCACCAAGCAAAAAGAAGAAATTTAAGAGGGAAAAACCTAAAAGGTCGAGGAACAGGAAGGCGTGCCACAGCGTCAGCGCTGCCCTCCTGCATAGCGTCGCGAAGATAGTAAATCAAAGTACCACGACGAGCAGCAGAAAGACGTTGCATGAATTCTCGCCGCACATCCCCCAAAAAACGCCGAAAAGAAGCTGAAGTACACTCCACAAGTCCGGACATGCATTATGTTAAACATGAGCTAGTCAAGAACACGCTCCCCTCTCACCACGTCAAGCACGACGATACCCGAGTGCCACCCAATTATAGGAGAGCCGAGAGGCAAGCAGTAATAAAGGGTGGTTAGACCTCAGCTTCAAGCGGGTGTTGTCGATGGAGTTTGTCGAATTAAGCCCATAAATTCCCATGAAATTGTCTGAACTGCACACGTCGTTCTGAGCGCCACGCTTGGGCATTGCTCAAGCGCTCATACCAAGCTGCATATTACTCTTTGTTCCACATAACCGTATTTTGGGGGGCTTTTTGGAGGGGGTTCGGAGGCGTGGGTGCCGTGTTCAATGCGTGAGGTTTGGTTTGCGAGTGTGTGAATAGCGCACGGAAGTTCACGCCGCTGGCACGGGTGATGTTTTTTGAAAGGAAGCGAGCAAAAATGCACATGACGCAGGTTTGGATAAACACTGCACGCTGTAAACATGCGAGGGCGATTGGCTAAGGGGAGGGGCGAGGTCCAACTTGGCCGTTAGGGGCGCATCACGTTGATTGTGGTGTTTAGAATGCTTGGGTATGTGCTTGTGCCAACCACACCTGCCCCACGCGTAGCGCGCGTCGGGAATTAGGCTCGGAAGTCAGTAGGGATGAAGAATTGGTAAACATATATCGACAAACCCCGCACAAATCGCCTCATGAGGTGAGCCGAATTCGATGGGTGTTGCTTGGCATTGCGGCTCAGCTTTGCCAGTATAATTCGTAAATAAAATAATTCATATAAAATCGATTTGGGAGTGTTTGATCTCCATTCTCCAGAGTAAGTGCGTTTGACGCGCATTCAAACGATGCGTTTAACGGTACATGTTATAAAAAGTTTTGACCATGTGTGAGTAAGTTATGATCGTTTGAACATTGTGGCCGAAAGCGGCTTGCCCTTGGGTTGTGCGTATATCGCATATCAAGTCTACATACGCGATTTCGTGCGTTTCCCCCACAGCGGAATGCCCAACAACTCTTCCCTCCGTCGCCCATGCATTATATTTGCGTGACCGTCGCATCAGCATTCATATTGCGGTGTTGTGCGCCCGTTACTCTTTTCGCCTAACTAGCACAGCGAATGTTTGAAAGAGCGTGCCGCACGGGTGCGGGCGCCATAACCCCAAGTACACAAGCCCGGCAGTGCCCAAATTCGCCCCACGTAGTTGTCGGCGCATTCCATTTTGGGCGCAAAAGCATTGCCTGGGATTTCAAGAGATTGGTCAATAAAATCGACGCATGGTTACATGTCCTACTTGCGAAGGTGCTAAATCTTGCCCGGACTCTTTTGGAGGAGTGTAGTTCGACGAACGAAATGTTGCATACGCACGTAACTGTCAGAGCGCAAAGAACATACTCAATGAATGCATACTCAAAAATGTATGTATGTGATTGACAGTACAAAAGTCACTGGGTGATGTGTGTTTGAGAGTATTTGTGACTATGTGTGGGTTACCAGTGTATAACCATAGAAGGAAACAGGACTTCAAGTGCTGCTGCAACAAAATACTACCCAGCCAGATAAATGCAATAGCACTCGAGCAGAGGAACGGCTCCCTCGCGCCCAGTACAGGACAAGCCGACAGGCATGCAAGGTGCATAGGAACACAATAAGCAGCAGCAATAATGGCAGACCTCCGATGTGTGCTCAAACGTGTAGAGTCGTCGAGGCAACCTCACCACAGGGTGGGGGCAGTAGAATGGCACATTGCCGAGAGCATTACCGGTGGTAGGATATCGCGGGGCCCCGACGAACACGTCATCGGCAGAGTGAGGTGTGAAAAATGTATAACTGAAAGAGGGGTCCGGTTATCATGTAAGACGGGGGAGGAAATTGAAAGCACAACTCGACAGTCATTTCACCAGGTGCAACCAGCCGTCTGCATGCTTGGCTGACGTGACGGTGCCAGTTCTTTTTTTTTCTATATATAGTATACATATTAATGAAAGCTATGGCTAACGATGAGAGCATAGCCTGCAAAAGTGGAGACTACGACTAAAAACATTATGCTGGCGTCTAAGAAAGTGCCATCTTGTTTAGCGCACCTTCGTTTTGCGCGAGGGGTGTATTGAACCATGCAAACACAGTTAGTGTGGAAGATAACGTACGCAAACGTAGTTACAGTCACAGTCCCGCAAACGGAACAGTTAAGGCGACAACCAGCCTACAGGCGTGGTGTCGGGACAACAGAAGTGTTAGAGCTGTAGCCTAGCGACAGCTCTGTACCGAGTCAAACAGTTTATCGGTATGTCCGATCTAGACATGTACTAATCATATCTAGAATAGCTTACAGTAGCTATCTGCAACTAATACGTATGCGGTATTACTTACAACACTCCCCCTGCAGGTAGCTACGGGATAGAGCGTTGCATTGGGTCTTGTCCTCCAATGATCGCACTTCGGTGTCTTGCAAGTGCATGTCTTGGGAGGAGTTTGGTGAGCATGGTAGCGTCGGCAAAGCCTGTGAGTTGGAGGCTGTGGTCCAGGCCCCCCCCCAACGTCAGGCGCATGTGAATGGTGCCATGAAGGGAGCGGACGACCTTTTGCAGAGCGCGCCAATGTTCCTCTGTGGGTGAGGCTTGGGCGGAGCCAAGGATGCGCAAGACCGGGGAGACAGCGGGGCGCGTGCAGACGGGGGCGTAGCGGGGGCTGCCCAAGAGACTGGGGTGGACGTCTGGGTCAAAGTCGGGGGTTGCGTGTGTCGGTCGCCCGATGACTATGGGGTCAACGGTGGGGCGACGACGGCCACGGGAGGTGTGGTCGCCACGCTTGGCTTGGGAAGAGTGATGTCCATGGAAGGGTAGAGGTGGGCCACCCGGAAATGGAGAGCGGCCAGCCATTGGGGACGGCGGGGCGTACGAATTCGGGTGGTCACGGGAGGGGGGGACGCCGTGAAAGGGCGCCTCCGGGATGAGAGGTATGAGGTGGTGAGGGGCATATCCAACGGGGGGGTGGGGGGGGGGTGGCGAGAGGTGTTTAACCGCGATGTTGTGATCGGAGGGGTCGCTGTGTAGGATAGAATCAGCCGGGGGGTATTGGGGGGGTGGTTGCAAGTGTTCACCTACGAGTTCGAGGTGAGCATCATGGCGGCGCCGAGTGACAGGGGGGTGCGGAATAGCACTCGCAGCAGCAACAGCATCCTCGGCCAACTGCGAGTCGAACCGAGCTGTCAAGTGCGCCACTTGCGTAACAAGCAGCACGAGAGGATCCGGGGGGTGTTCGAGGGGGAGGGTGTGCACGTGGTGGCCCTCCGGAAAGTGTGCGAGGTGAGCGACGTGGCGGCGCTGAGCGACATGGGGGTGCGGATTAGCACCCGCAGCAGCAACAGCACCCGTGGCCGACTGCAAGTCGAAACGAGCTGTCAAGTGCGCCACTTGTGCAAAGATCAACGCGAGAGTATCCGGGGGGTGTTCGAGGGGGAGGGTGTGCAGGTGGTGGCCGTCCGGAAAGTGTGCGAGGTGAGCATCGTGGCGGCGCTGAGCTACAGGGGGGTGCGATATAGCACCCGCAGCAGGAAGAGCAGCAATGGCGGCCGACCGCGAGTCGAGATACGCGTCAAGGCGCGTCAGTTGCACACGCAGCAGCTCGAGAACACCCTGGGTGGTATGGACAGTGCTCTGCTGAGAGCCTGGGTCAGAGGAATCAACAAGTGAAACAGGCGGGTTTTTTTGCGCCATTTCGACAGAGGGCGAAAAAGAAAGAGCTGGATTAAAAACAGGCAGCGGTAAAAACCGCTAGCCGGACTCGTGCCTAACAGCGGTATGCAAAGAGACGGCCTGATGCCCGCCGACCCCTCGGCCTGTAGCCCCGGGGTGTCTCAGAGCACCTTTTCTGTATCCTCCACCCAGTGTGGGGCACAAGTCGAGGCCAAGGCCAGGACAGGTGGAGCGCTGCGCTGGTGGCTGATGCGCGAGGCTAGTATAAAAATAAAAATAAAAGGTAAGCTACGGCTGGCGTGCGACCTGTGGATGCGTATTCACCCGACAGTGCACCCCCCCGTTCTCCAGCTTGGACCTGTGTGCACCCTGTCCACACACGACGAGTGCGTCGGTGTGGGTGGCTGGCTATCTCCGGCGGGTGGCTGACTTAAGAGGGTGGTGGCGGGTTTTAAAATCGCAGTTTATACAGGCGATACCGCCGACTACAAGTTGAAAGTACTAGGTGTCTATAGAAACTTGCCTTCTGCGGGAGAGCTGTCGATCGCAGCTCGCCGAACCAGGTTGTCGCGGGTGAGTGACGTGAGGCGGGGGCCCATAACCTATTGAACCATGCAAACACAGTTAGTGTGGAAGATAACGTACGCAAACGTAGTTACAGTCACAGTCCCGCAAACGGAACAGTTAAGGCGACAACCAGCCTACAGGCGTGGTGTCGGGACAACAGAAGTGTTAGAGCTGTAGCCTAGCGACAGCTCTATACCGAGTCAAACAGTTTATCGGTATGTCCGATCTAGACATGTACTAATCATATCTAGAATAGCTTACAGTAGCTATCTGCAACTAATACGTATGCGGTATTATTTACAACAGGGTGTCCTGCCACTAGTAGTATTGAGCTAAGAGAACCTATTTCTACATCTGAGCACGTCTATTGGTCAGACATCTCAATGGTTGTGCTCGTGTAGGGGCTCAACGTCGCAGAGTGTTGCTCGAATTCCGCAAGAAGATCCACAACGTGCGTCACCACACCCCGTTTAGCCTCCTGTAACACGCGGTCCGCAACGACATCGCTCATTCCCTTGAGTCCTCAAGATATGAGTGAAGAGAGGAAACACTGTGCCAAAATCTAACCCAAGTTAAGCCACAAAGCTGAGACCCGCTCACCTTG